>JAOTOM010002937.1:0-124846 GCA_034440615.1 Ashinkailepas kermadecensis
ACAAATAAAAATCCTAAACTAAACTGTGCTGTGAAATTCGACTTACAAACTTCATTAGCAACATGATATTTTATCAAACAAAGCAATTTAATTTTAGATAATATATGCAGACTTTGCAGTCCTCCGACCTATGCAGTCCTCCGACCTATGCAGTCCTCCGACCTATGCTTGCTCATGGTGTATGAGCATCAGCGAAGCATACAAGAGCAGAACAACTACCAAGTAATCAAATATGATGATTGTAACCCAAGCTCTGAAATGAAATATGTAAAGAAAAACCACCCTGTTCGCATGCAGACGAGTGCAATAATCCTGAACAAAATAGGCACTTGCCTAAAATACACCTAGGTAGATACCAGGCCCAATGCACTAGAACACAAATTTGTCATAACAGACTCAAAACCTGTTCAGTTAAAGGATGCACATGTTCATTAACCTAAAGTAGTTCATTTTATTTAAATGTGATTGGCAAGGTTTATGCACTTTGCAGTGCCCATCTAGATATATACACAGGAGGTTTCACAGCCATGTGTAGTTAGGGAGGTAAGAGGAACCTCACATCCGTACAACTTATCTTCAATTAACCCGCCCGGTCTTGAGGGCGGATCTTTTTGCTCGACCTAAGGTTTTCCGCGGGTAGTGAAGAAGCGGCGCGTGACAGCGCGCAGAAATTTAGCATACCTTTTCCCATATCAATTTTACATGTTGTGCGAAACGTTTCAGGTCAGGTCATCCACGATTGCCGAGTTAGTCAAAGCCAAACGAGGTCACCTTTAAAAACGTTTAATAAGTCGTCACGCTTTAAAGGGTGAAGATATTCGAATGAAACTTTCAGCGTTTGCTTATCTGTAAGGTTGCAACAAAACGCACCAGATAAATGTTTCATATTTTTCGTTTTGATGACTTATTTTTGGGGGCATTTTCTCATGTGTTCTAAAATCGAAGATTCCGGCTAAAGTAAGCACTTCTTATGAGGCTAAGTTGACTTGAAATAGCGTTTCGCTTTGCGTTCCACAAATTCGAAATATAAAAATACTGGAAAATTGACATACAAATTTCGAAAATTTCAGAATATGCAATTTGCATTTTTGGGTGATCGAACATGTTGGGGCCATGATCGATTTCGCCTTCCTTTTTTGATTCCAAACATTTTTTTTAATCTCCCACACAGTAAACTTCCCAGAGCCAAAAACATGACGTCAGTCGTAACCCAATACAACCAAATGGCCTATTTTTAAAGCCAAAGATCCACAACAAGTATTACATCAGCTTTGCGAAAAGAATGGGTGCACCTTTCTCCCGCAGTCGCGACAAAAAAACACACGGGATAGAATCCACCTGCGGGCGAGAAGAAGTGTAACTAGGATACACTGAGCTGTGTTTTGTAGTCGCTGAGACCATTCGATATTGTGTTCAAAAGTGAACAAATTCTGCTCATGTGCTTAACATGAACATTCTGACGCTGACAACCTGTGTTTATCGGCGCATATTCCTGCAGATAGATGCATCGGATGAGGCATGCGCGGTGCCGATATCGAGTGACGTCATTATATAATCGTAATATGTGTTGTTCGCTAGCATGGTGACACAACCACAACACTCTGGAGCCCGAAGTCGACTGCTTCTGAGTCCATCTAGCATCGCAGACTCGTGCTTCCTAGCGGGAGTATCGTAAATCAAAACCGTTTTGAAAAACAGCTGCCACTGCAGAGCCGTACAACGTTAATTGCAACTCCAGATGTGGCACAGGGTTCGATAAATTAAAGTGGCTCCAGAAATGAGGCGGCGCTTGTGCATAATTACATTCATCCTCCGCGCCCCATGTGTAATAGAGGACAGCGGTAAATTAACAGCTCTGGCAATACCCAGCTTTTCCCGTATCGCCAACTACACTCCTTCATGCGCCGGTGATTAATGTTGGTAAGTACAACGTTGACCGTTCTCAGAAATTACCTGTCTCCTCCGCAGCTCAGAAAACACACAGTCGAGCAATATGTTGGTCAAGTCAGAACTGTGTTGAAGTGGAAATTGTGTGTGCAGAAAATGCTCCCAATTCCGCTCTGGCAGTTGGGAACCAGTGATGTTCATCAACAAGCTGACCAGCTTGCTACTGTTCAATCTGTGGTTGTCATTTTTTGTGAGGTCGTGGGAGGTGCAGGGGAAACATGCACTGAGCATCCTGAAATTTTTTTTTTCCGAGAGGTCAGCGATCTGACTTGTCCATGACGAAGTAACTTTACTGACAAATCGAGACTGCTACTTGAACATGCATGTGTATTAAATATTGCGTTTCAAATGAAAACAATATTTGTAATTCATGCGTAGCATAAATTGCGTGAATAATGACCACTCGGGAAGAATGTTCATGCTTGATAGTCATGACCTTCAGTCAAGAAACAAATGGTGCGTGCACGCAGTTCTGATATATATATATAGCATAATTCTGACATTTCAGTTCAAAACTTACGTTCAAGAATTTTGGAAACAGGGTTTTCAAAACATACTCTTTTGTGGGTTGTTGCGTCAATTGTCTTTTTGCGTTTCTTTTCGGGGTAGGGGACAGATGGGGTGAGAGGCACAGAGCTGTCCGTTGCCACAGCTCGCGCTATTGTGAGTGATACTCGGACCGTAATTTCCGAGGTCTTAATGAGAGGCTGTCTACCCCCACCTTGCTCAGGAATGGACCCGAAACAAATGCATAGTGAAGTGCTTAACGTACAAGGTATGTAACGTCCGTCGTCAGGAAGCACCACCACGAATCCCACGGGGCCCCGTGGGTCTCAGACGATATGACGACGTCACTGGCACAGGGCGCACCTCGTCGGTCCTGCCGCGCCACCCGAGTCGCGCTCCTATTGCATATGAATCACCAAACAACACACATTGGCAGGGGTCGCTCATCGACCCGGACGAGACGACGACAGAGTGTGCACCCACCCGCACGGCAGCCCGACGCGGCTCCCGACGTCCGCAGTCGGTGTCACGTGATTACCGTTCTGGCGGGAACGGTGTCAGCTGACTGCGCAGTTTGGGCTGCGCTCCCAAGCGCACCCTGTGCCACACGCCGGCGTCCGACTATACCCGAAGGCAGGAGGAAGCGTTCGGATTGTGCCAGGCTGGGGATTGTGCCATCCCCAGCCTGCCAGGCTCGGATTGTGCCAATACACCGTCGTGTGGGAGCGCCCGTAGTGAACCGTGTAGCAGGCTTTGTTGTGCTAGGCTTCCTATAAATCCCGCTGGGGCTCCCAAAAATCGCACCCTGGCCCCTACAAATTACATTGGAGCCCGTAAACTCACATTTGGTGCCCAAAATGTCGCGCAGGGCCCCTGGAAATGACGCTGATGTCCCCCAAAACCGCACCGTGGGCCCCAAAAAATCGCACCGTGGCTCCTAAAAATAACATTGGAGCCCGTAAACTCACGTTGGGTGCCCAAAATGTCGCGCTGGGGCTCCTGGAAATGATGTTGGGGCCCCAGAAAATCGCACCAAGGCGCTTGCAAATCACACTGAGGGTCCCACATATCGTTCCGGGTCCCCTAAAAATGACGCTGGGGACACCAAAAAGTGTGACCGGGGCCCCTGAAGATACCACTGGGACGCCCCCACCCCCTACAAAAAAAAAGTCGCGCCGGGTCCCCCGAAAAGTCGCGCCGGGGCCCGCGCAATCACGCTGGGGCCCAAAGGTCAGGCCGGGGTCCGTTAAAATCACATCTGAGCCCAACATTTTCGCCGTAGTCCAAGAAAATAAGGCTGATGCCCCAAAAATATGGGACGGGCCCCTGAAAAGCATACTAGGGTCCAAAAGGTCTGACCGGGGAACCAGAAAATCGCGCTGGTGCCCCCAAAAGTCGGACCGGGGCCCTAAAAAGCACGCTGGCGGCCTCAAAAAGTCGCACCTGGGCCCCTGAAAATCACGCTGGAGGCCCAAAAAAGTTATGCCAGGGTTCTTGAAATCACGACGGGGACCCTAATAGGTCGGGCAGGGGCCCCTAAGAATCACGCTGTGCCTGGGGGTACCAAGAAGTCGCGTCTGGGCCCCTGAAAATTACGCTATGGGCTTGATAGGTCACACCGGGGCCCCAAAAGGCTCATCGGGTTGAACCAAAAATAAAGCTAAAGCTGTACTTAGATCCAAAAATAAATCGCGTCGCTGCCATTGAAAATCACACTGGGTGTCAAAAATTATCTCCCAAGCCCCACATGTTGCGGCTGGCTTCCCAAAAATCGATTCCTGCACGGTATGTTACAATGCGGCCACAAAAATTGCGTCAAATACCTCCCCAAAACGCGTGGGGCCCGGAAAAGAAGCGTATTGGGGCCCGGAAAAAATCTTACCGGGGTCCAAAAGCATCGCGCAGGGGGCTTAGAAAAAATAGAACTCGACCTAAAAAATCACAAAGGGACTCCATCGAATCGACCCGAGTACCGCAAAATCATAACACGTCCTTAAGGAACGTTCTCCGAAGGGGCTTTCTACTCTGAATGGTTCAAACGGCTGAAAAATATCGTTGTGCAGCCACAGTGACGTGCCAAAGAGGAAAATGCTCCCCCACTTCCTGAAGGGTTGGGCTCCCAAGAATCGCGCAGGGGCCCCCAAAAATCGCTCCGGGGCCCCATAAATTCGCGTCGGGGCGCAACATCTACATAAGGGCTCTAAATGAATACAGCGGGCATCAGAAAACTCGCACCGGGCCCGAAGATTTGGGCCGGGCCCTCGAAAATCGCGCTGGAGCTCAGGTAAGTACAACGCGCTCCGCGAACTCGCGCCGAGCCTCCAAAATATCGCGCTCAGGACACAAAATTCCCGTTGGTAGTCCCGAAAGTTCGATAGGGGCATACAAGTTCCATCGTGAGTTCTAAAAATTGTCGTCGGTGGCCCTAAATATGCACAGCGTGGCCCCAAGAATCGCATCGGGAACCGACAAAAATCAAGCCGGAGCCGTCCAAAATAAGTCGAAATTCCGAAAAATAAATGTCCGAGCCAGGAAAATCGCTCCGGAGGACAAAATATACCACCAGTTCCCTACAAAAATCGCATACGGTATCCCTCACCCCCCCCCCCCCCCTCCAAAAAAAACGCTACTGAGCTCGAAAATTTGCGGTGGGACACTAAGATATGGTGCCGGTGGCCGTAAAATCAGTACGAGACTCGAACCTGAAATAATTCAGAAGTGACCAAAAAGTTGCGTCGAGCCCAGAAAACCGGCGTCGGGTCCTCCAGGAACCACTCGTCTGAGCCCAAAAAGTCGCGCCGGGACCCCTATGAATTATACCGGAGCCCCAAAAATCGTGCTGGGGCAGGAATCGTGCCCTACAAATGTGCGCCAGGAGCCCCAAATAGACCCTAATAGCACAACGGGGGCAAAAATTCACCGGGCCCTCCAAAGCTTACGGCAGCACGGCCCTAAAACATGCGTTGCATCTCTAAATATACACACTGGGAGCTCAAGAAATAAACATAGGCCCTCAAAGCGCACCGGGGCGATGAGACCGCATGGGGGCCTCAAAAACAGGCTTTGGTCCTCAAAAAGCAACATGGTCCTGAAAAGGAACAAAAGAACCTGGCATTAAATACACACATGGAGATCTTTGAAAACGCGCCAGTGTCTTTAAAATATCATCGGCGTACAATGAAGCAACAAAACTAAGAGGAGGCGTTTCAAAAATGCGCCCAGCCCCTAACATAAATTGGCTGGAGCTCTAAAGCATATCCGTAGGCGAAGAAAAGCGCAACGGGTCCAAAAAAGAACACCTAGCGAGGGCCTCGGTTCGCTAGCCAATCCGGGAGCGTATTTAGCCAAAGAGATGAGGTGCATCGAAACTCAGCGGGTATCCGGATTTCTAAGCCACCAGACAATGTGGCAAGAAGAGAACTAATCTTCGAATTGAAGTCATCGAACTTTACCAGCGAACCCCCATACGAAGCATTCCAATCATCAAATATGGCACATGTCAATAATGTGGCAGCAATTAGCACAACGTAGAAGGCCTAACAGATACGGGAGAATCGCACGAAGTGTGGCGAATGCGACGCATGCGCAAGGCGAGTGTACACTTGTACGAACGTTGGCGATTTGGCGACCGTGCGTTATTAACTAGAATGCCAGAAATTGGAAATTTAACTCTTTTTTTCAGCGATTTATACATGTGTAATTTCAGCAGGGCGAGGTGACTTATCAAGGAATACCATACGAAAAAAACATTCGAACAGGATGGGGGAGTTAGGGTTGGAATCCGGTGACTCAGAAACGATGGTGTTTGGTTGGGTCCCCTTCACATGACGATTATATTGGTCACTAATTGTTTTCTTGAAAAAAATGGTCCCCTTTAACAAAAAATAGTGGTCGAAATCCGGGGACATTTTAAATGGGGGTAGGTGGCCCCATCCAGATCTGTTTGCTTCCCCTAGCGCAAATCCTAGGTACGCCACTGCTTCCGCCACGGTTTTCGAATTGGATGGGAACTGTCCTACCTACCCTCCTACTCCCACTCGAATTGTCCCCTACCCTCTCAATGCTCTGTCCGCCATCTTCGTCGGTTCCACTATTTATATTTCTGATTTTTTTTTTAAATTCTGGAATCGATTTTGGGTCCTCTTTGCTGGATGCGGGGAGTCATTTGGCTAAAGATGGGGAAGCTTCAGCGCAAATCATGGGTCGCTCAGCTTGAGGTACAGAACTGGATGTCTGGGGATCTCTGGCATAGGTGAAGAACATCTCTACAGTGTACGCTCCATCGAGGTATTCAGAATCACTGGCCTGCAATCAGAAATCCTCAATACTTAAGCTCTTCCGCGCCTTCGACGCAAATGGTCCCTTCCGCAAAAGTGGGTGCAACGGCATGCATCACGACCCACCCACAGTGGCGCAGCCAGGATTTTCTTAAGGGGGAGGGTCGACTAAAAAGGTCAAGAAATAGACATGGCCTTGCACCCCTTGCACCTGTTGGCCGCGCCTCTGCCACCCACCCCAATCATTTGGATATATGTGCCCCAGCAGTCTAGTCATGTGGCGGGACTCAGCATCAAGGCTGCTCGCCAAGATCTTGGAAAAGTGTGAGGCTTGGCAACCCTTCCTGTTCCATGCCACGAACAGGTAAGCCATCTCGTATAGCTACCCTGTTAGAATATAGATCAGTTATTCGTGGAGTCGCGGAAGCTGATAGCCGGTCTCCAGCGGCACCATATTCGACGGAAGCTGCTGCTCTCCTCCAAAATGGTGCGATACCGCAGGAGTGTGGCTGAAATCTTCCGCCCAGCAAGTGGACTGCGCTGGTGATGTATTTCCTCCGCGTAATAGTGGACTCCACTGATGCTGATGCCTTCTGCCGTGGTTTGATACTATTGTACCATAGAACCGAGGTGGGATACCACGATCATCATCTAATTATACACCCCACAGCACTCGAAGTTTGGCCTCCGCTTTCCTGGCCTATCCGACTGGTCACAGGGTTGCGTGGCCATCGCAGACTACTTTATTAGGTTGGTTAGGTTGCACGTAGCGTAAGCGTCTCGATTTGAAGTGATAATATGGTGAGGAGAGCGAGCGATTGAGTTGTGCGACAATGCACTGATGGAGAACGCCCACTATGGGCACGGTCACGTGTATGGTGCGGCCCAGTGCTGATATGGTGGACCAGCAGTTGCCTCCGGCCACGTGGCAATCCACTGGTCACTGCTTGTGAGAGATCATCGGATTCTGATGTGTCGCTGAGCATTGGAGTTGATGATCGTCCAGCTGTGTATGTTTGGTTATTCGATTCTGATTTTCCTTATTGGAAGTTGTGTCATTGTGTGCCGCGGCAAACTGCAATAAACCTGGATTTCCTATGAATAAAAACATTCTAAGAGATCAATAGATCCGCGATAGCCCCAATCTTTTTAGTTCGACATTGGTTCAGACCTCGGACGAGCGGAAACAGCATACCCACCCATTTGCATGCATAGATGAACTCTAGGAGTGTGGCGAGTTCCATACTCTTCTGAGTGTGGGATAATCGGACTGTCGCCCCACTTGTGCCCAAACTACACTGTAAAAAAAGATTACCACCCTTTTGGTGCTATTTCAAATGTCAAATTCCAGCACCACAGGGCTGCTTGAATTAAGCACCTTTCTGGAGTTGGCATCGCATCGCAAAATTTCAAGTGCTAAATATAAGCATGGTGCTTATATCTAGCACCTCTTTATTCGGCTATATTTAGTAGCATGGTACTTGAAATGAGCACCCATGGGGTTTGTGCGCTTTAGCACCCCCAGGGTGCTAGTTTTTGCTCACGCCAAAAACCAGCACCTCCTGGGTACGGTTCGCCTATGGTGCTAGCATATCTAGCACCCATTGGGTGCTAAAACCGAAATTGGACTCCTTGATAGTAGCGTACGGGTGTTGCTGACTTACGGTATTTATACGGATGGAGTACTTCCTTTGCTACATGCTAGCGTCCGATACCCATCTTAAATATTACAGCGAACAGGATGCTTACAGGCGATATACCCTTTTAATGCATTCGTATGCAAATAGCAATACAAAGGAATACGTATTTCCTACTTTGCAAATAGCAAAGGAGGACATGCATATATATATATATATATATATATATATAGAAGCAAATTTAGTATGTATTACAGTGAAGTACATGGACAGCAAAAATATCAGAGGTTTCTTTAATTTCAATCCCAAATTTTGCAACTGAAAAACCTAATCTCACGTAGCCTAACCCAGTTGATTGCTTCATGAAGGAAAATGTGTGTAAGACTTTTATCATGGACACCTTAAATGACAATAATACCAAATAAACCAACGAAACCTAACCCCGACAATTTATTTTATTTGTTATGCAAGCTCCACATTTATCACAGTTCAGTCTTACATGGCACAGTGCCAGTCATGAACAAATGGTGACGTAAAGAGCAGATCCACTGGCTCCATGGCTATATAATTGTGAACAAATAAAATCCATAATAATGTTATACAGTCATAACGTTTTAAAACATAAAAAAGCATCAGTGGCCCATCTCGATTAAGCCTATAAAATTATCTGGTAGCAACAACTGGTGGTCATAATCCAAGCTCTGCTATATCCAGGATAATCCAGGATAATATATCCTTTCTTTCAGCTAATAAATTCTGAGCAGCACAATCAACCACCCAAAAGCCATTGTCTGAGAAATGATTTTTGGGGGCCCCACAGAATAGGCTGCAACTGGCATACAAAAAATTACATTTTAGCTTGTTTGTCCCATGGCAATAACGCATTTGCCTTGCTAAGCATGCCAGGTATTATGTGTTGTCAAGCTCAGGTATGTTAGTGACTGTAGCTTGAGTTTGGATCAACTGCGTAAGTCTCCAGCGCCCGTAATGTCAGGGGTGTATGCAGCGAGGTTGACAAGATGCTGACATAATCATATTGATACCAGGGATGTGGAAAAACATTTGCTGTGAAGACACACCCACCTTGTGCAGACTATGACAGGCATGTGCTTCTGGATCCAGATGTTCTCTTGATCCCAGAGAGACTTCTCTTCTTCGCTTCAATCTTGCTGCACGACTGCACCGATCCGCACGTCATCGAATCTCAAACCAAAGTGGCCGAATGTTCGCTCGTTTTTTTTGTTAAGCAGTGTTAAGGTGCTAATATTCCCGCCATTTTTCTACGCTGCTTATTTTAGCTACCCAACTGCTAACTGTAAGCAGCCATAGAGTGCTCAAACTCCCGCCAAAAAACACGGACCGTAACAGTGCTAGATATAAGCAGTTGCATTATTCTGGACTGCTTGGCACAACACTCATGGCTGCTAAGATCAAGCATCCTCACTATTGCTGTCTAGCATCTGCAGGCTAGAATTAGCCCCCTCCAGCCGAATAGTACATATGGTGCTTGTTGCTAGCATCCTTATGCTTGTTACTAGCATCCTTAGGGAAAAGCGTTGTTTGAAGGAGTCATTTAGCATGCAATTAGCAGCAAAAGAGCAAATCATTTTTTACAGGGTAGAGAGTGAAGTGCCCTAAGCAGCGGGACGTAGGTCTGTTTTTCAACTTGAATACCTACTTGATATTTCTGCTACCTCTGTAGGTTAATCATCCAGATCATCCTATATAGGTATCCTACATGATTTATCATCATGGACTGATCACTTTTAGCAATTCTGACATTGATAAACGTTATCTGGGATGACCCTTGTCTTTTCTTTGAATATACCATCTGACAAAGAAGCCGCCAGGAGCTCCGAAAATTCATAACCCGAGCCCGTGTCCTGCTGGAGCATACGGCTGAATTTGCCTTGCTGAGAGGGGGATGTTAGTCCCCTGGTGAACTCAAAATCTATTTGGCGAAATACAACATCGCGTTTGGAAGCTCTCACGGAGATTAGCAGAAAACATTTGGAGCAAGCTTCTCTGAGATCCATTTTCTAGATCCTGCAGCCAGATATTAGGATCTGAACCTCGAATATAATATGGACGCCATGAGTGTCATTGGGGCTTGATTCAAAATCGGAACACCGTTTTTTTAATGGCGAGGGACAGGTGCATGGGTTTGAAACTGAAATAAATGCCAAACTTAAAAGTTGAAGTATTTCGATTCTCAGTTTGTTTTTCTCGAATTGTCATGGTTTTCAAGATTCATATTTTGGAATGGATTGAAGAACCAGAACAGTAGTGAAAGTTTACTTGGCGGGTTAAAACGTGCACGGGGTCGCCATAGTTTGTCATTATCATCGGAATAAACCATTTCACTAAAATATAACGTCGTTACTTTTTATCGGAAAAACGAGTTAGTTGCTGTGCCCCCGTTAACCAGAATAAACACTAAGCATTCCATATTAATGTCGTTTTTATGGACATCCCTCCTACTGTTAGATTTTGATAAGTATATGCACAGGTGAGCTCACTTACCTAGGTCGGGGAATTTTTTTCATCGGATATGCAAATTTTGATACAGCATGCATAATTCATGTAGACAGAGGCGCTACTTTTGGGAGTACTAGAGCGTGCTGTTTTCCTCACTACCGCACACTGTTGAACAGGATGGGAGGGGGGGGGATGTCCCCCTAGCAGGGCACGGTTTAATATATATGAGCAAATATTTGTATACAAAGTGCGCTCATCAATTATATAAAGGTACACTAAGCTGCAATGTGATTCATTTAGTGGTTTATGAGCAATACCAGAAGAAAACACTTGAAATTCAAATTTCCTCCTGGCAAGACTTGTTATATTGAAAGTGGAGACGATGGAAGGCACATCCAAAAGTAAGGGTCGAAAATTATCCCAAATAAAAAGCACAGCCTCCGAATAAAGGGTAGAACTTGATTTTTCCTCTAATACGATTGCATAGTGCTGCTAAGAATAAATTATGGAAAATATGTAATTGCTAAAACAAAACTCACAAACGTAAAATTATCTATCGGTTAGCTGCTCAGGTCTCATGACGAAAAATGATACGGTTCTTCTGTTGGGGCAGCAGGATTGCTCACATTCAGTCCAATATTATTATTAAGTAATTTTGTTAATAGGCATACCTGGTAATAGCTGATACGGTCTGGTAAAACCCGGAGCATGAGCAATGCAATTGTGCTAGTTTATCACTGCTTGGCCTATGTTTTTCACACTTAAATTGCAACTTGATGATCCACGGATAGCTATTGAGCCTGAAATCCAGTATAACAAGGAAACATCGATCTGTTGCTTAATTATTTGTATAGGAGAATAATGCGCCATCTTGCAATGCATGAGAGTATTGTTTCAGTGGTGCTTCGATCGGACCAGTGCACACATTACAAAGTATACTAAATATAAGGCTGTGTGCGGAGTTTTCCCCATGACGTACTTGCGAGCAGTGAAGTATATTGCCCGTGAAACCAGAGTCCAGACGCCGTACAAGACCGATGCTCATGCAGTGCAGATTGCCAATGGAGTATGGGTGCGGAGGAATGCGAGATTATTTCGCTGAGCATGCATGCAATGCGTTGGACATCATGAAAACAAACGAGAAACTTGGGTAGTAGAATAGAGAAAGCAATCACCATATTTATCAGATGTTATGGCCCTAAGTCTGAAAAGAACCGTCCCCGGACGTCAGAGGCTGACGGGAGTCGAACGTCAGAGGCTGATCGGAGTCAGATGTCAGAAGAAGCTGACGGGAGTCGGACGTTGGAGGCTGACGGGAGCCGGATGTCAGAGGCTGACGGGAGTCGAATGTTACCTCAATGCAATTCGAAGTTCGCTTCCGCCCTCCGGCTCGTCCCTCTCTTGCAAAACATGAAGCACACCTCCGTTTGCCAACTTCCACACTGACGGCTCCCATTTGGAGTACGCCATTGCCGAGTGGTTGGAGAATGTCGGCAATGTGACCAGCCACTTGACAACGCCAGTTGCCTTGACAACGCCAGTTGACCGCAGTTCTGTCCACGATTTCACGACTTTGGAAGAAAAGAAACATAAGACGTGAATATGCACTACTGCATTATTACCTGTGCCACCAGGAATCGTTGAGGAGTATTAGAGTAACTGCACTACCGTCTGCAGAACTGCACTACCGACTGCGTAACTGCACTACCGACTGCGTAACTGTACTACAGACTGCATAACTGCACTACCGTATGCGTAACTGCATTACCGTCTGCGTAACTGCACCACCATCTGTGTAACTGCACTAACGACTGCGTAGCTGCACTACCGACTGCGTAACTGAACTACCGTCTGCAGAACTGCACTACCGACTGCGTAACTGCACTACCGTCTTCGTAACTGCACTATCGTCTTCGTAACTGCACTACCGACTGCGTAACTGCACTACCGACTGAGCAACTGCACTACCGACTGCGTAAATGCACTACCGTCTGCGTAACTGCACTACCGACTGCGTAAATGCACTATCGTCTGCGTAACTGCACTATCAGCTTTGCAAATAAACCGTCTGCCAGGCATGGAGTTGCATTGAAATTGGTGCAGTCGAAGGCGCTCAGAATTATTTCAGGTTGTGTAAAGGTTCCACGGGGTATATCGTAGAGAGGCGTGCCGCACATTAAATTCTGATGATCGGAGCAGAGCCAAATGTCCAGACAAAAGTTGTCGGACATTTTGTATTGAATGGTTTGCACTTGAGCGAAGCACTAAAAGATGGGCGTAGTCTTGTATAGAGCACATCTTGTGAGAAACAGATTCCGAGCGATGCATGTGTGAAGAGGAATCCCAGTCTATGTTTACAGAAACTTAACAATTAGTCTCGGCACTTATACCATTCTACATGCTTGCGGGTCGACCATTTCACGTCAATGCCTGGCTTGAACGTACTCCCAAAGGTTCCTGAATTCAACATGGGTCCATGTAGAGACATTACTGCGTGCATTTTACTCCCCATCGATATCTTATCCGTTTCCCAATTTTCACGCCTGAAGTCTTAAATACGATGTACGTGTGGAATCCTAAGAGTTAGGTGATCATAGAAAACATTTCGCTTAGCCAGCTAAATCTTATATTTGCGCACAACAGGATAACATTTTCGGCCGCAGCGTTCTTTTCCGGGCTTGTACTTAATTGTGGTGGTCTCGACTAAAACTGGTATTCTTCTAAAGCACGGTGGCTTGAAACTCGACTGGACTCGATTCGTGACTCCAAATGAAAATAAATTATGCACATGTTCAGCAATTATGCACTTGGTGAGTTAAAATACATGTCGTGAAAGGCTTCGATAACCGCACGGATTTTCCTTATCTCTTTATAGTTTTCGCAACGTGAATAATGCTTACTATGGTAGAATATGTCGCCATAGTTGAATAATGTTGTGTATTTTCAGTTCTGATTGCAAGATGACGTTCACATAAAAATAAAATAGCTGACAGGATATGACATTCCACGCATGTGTTAGCAAGTGCCACCAGATGCCAAAATAATTCCGGCATGGTTATCCTGACTAACACTGTAACATCCGTCTTCACCGCTCCGGATCCAAGGATCTTGCAAAAATGCATAAACAAACTTAAAGTCACGCAGTTCCCGCCGAAGTTTACCAGATCTTGCGGAGTGGCCATGGTTCGCATCTCCACATCCGCCTCGGTATTACGCTTTGGGTGACCTCCGAAACATCTTGATTTGTATCAGGCTGTCGGTTTGTATTATATTTGTGCATACTTGAGAGCTCAGTGGATATGTCATGTCTGTGCATAGGCTAGTTGCAAACAGCATCGTGCCCCAAATTATTTCGGTAGCAAACGCGCTATGTGTGTCGCTACTATCGTGTACGCATCACTGTTATCTACTCAGTAGATACGACATTCGGATACGTCACAATTGGTGTTGACGGCACGGGTAATCCTACCGTTGCAGCGAATTGCCACGACTGCTGCATTACCGACTGACGACAGTCGTCAGCTGGTCCGCCGCGTGTTCAGTCGGCTCGACGACACACACCGCTGGTCGTTCTTCCTTCCTGACTGGACGGCTGCGACAGGCCGCGTTATGATCGGATCAGCGGCGGGACGCGCGTGCCGATCGTCACGTGACTGACATCAGGGTCCGGCCGGACCGACTAGACAGCCGGACGGCAGCCAGTCCGCAGCACACGCACGCGACACCAAACTCCACTGAGACTCGCATCGGGCGGTCGGCAGAAGTCACGCGGAGAGGCCGCGTGCGCCGGGTCAACACGGCAGAGGCCATGCAGAGAGGCCGCGTGCGCCGTGTCAACACGGCAGAGGCCATGCAGAGAGGCCGCGTGCGCCGGGTCAACACGGCAGAGGCCATGCAGAGAAGGCCGCGTGCGCCGTGTCAACACGGCAGAGGCCATGCAGAGAGGCCGCGTGGGCCGGGTCAACACGGCAGAGGCCATGCAGAGAGGCCGCGTGCGCCGGGTCAACACGGCAGAGGCCATGCAGAGAGGCCGCGTGCGCCGGGTCAACACGGCAGAGGCCATGCAGAGAGGCCGCGTGCGCCGGGTCAACACGGCAGAGGCCATGCAGAGAGGCCGCGTGCGCCGGGTCAACACGGCAGAGGCCATGCAGAGAGGCCGCGTGGGCCGGGTCAACACGGCAGAGGCCATGCAGAGAGGCCGCGTGCGCCGAGGAAACACGGCAGAGGCCAGGCAGAGAGGCCGCGTGGGCCGGGTCAACACGGCAGAGGCCATGCAGAGAGGCCGCGTGGGCCGGGTCAACACGGCAGAGGCCATGCAGAGAGGCCGCGTGGGCCGGGTCAACACGGCAGAGGCCATGCAGAGAGGCCGCGTGCGCCGGGTCAACACGGCAGAGGCCATGCAGAGAGGCCGCGTGCGCCGAGGAAACACGGCAGAGGCCAGGCAGAGAGGCCGCGTGGGCCGGGTCAACACGGCAGAGGCCATGCAGAGAGGCCGCGTGCGCCGAGGAAACACGGCAGAGGCCAGGCAGAGAGGCCGCGTGCGCCGGGTCAACACGGCAGAGGCCATGCAGAGAGTCCGCGTGCGCCGAGTTAACACGGCAGAGGTCATACAGAAACACGGCAGAGGTCAGAAACACGGCAGAGGTCATACCAAGAGGCCGCGTGCACCGAGGAAACACGGCAGAGGTTGAGCAGAGAGGCCGCGTGCGCCGAGTTAACACGCGCCCTGGAGGGCCTCTGAAAATGACGCGCACTGAAGGGGGGGCGGATTCCGCCCCCCCCCCCTCCTAAGATATCGGCTCCTATTAAAGCTGGACTAACGAAATTCGCGCAGGGGGGGCGTACGACCCCCCCCCCCCTGGCGATTCGAAACCGTGCATGTTACGAAAACTAACTAAATACGAAAGTGATAGATTTGGCCGAGATCTCGCGGTTGGAATTCAGTATGACCTTCTAAAGTCAATGGTTGACCTTCCAGATCAGATCAAAGGTCTAAAATTGATTTTTGGGGGTATTTTCCGAAGAAAATCGTCAGTTATATCGAAACTACTGTCTAAATATGCACGACATGGCCGGAAACATGTTTATTGGGACCTTGCGAACATAACGACATGTGACACGATGTGATCGGACCAATATGTCATGCACCAAATGAGGTCAAAGCCGTGACCCCAAATATCCAACTTTTTTAAGAGTGGTTCCAATTTCGAAGTTTAAAGTTCCTCAGGGTAAAAATGGACGCTGAATTCGAATTCAGCACGAAAAATTACTGTAGGTCAGCTAAAAAAGGTCGATAGGTCAAACGAGGTCAACCGAGGTCACCGATTTTTTGAACATTATTTTTCCAATGGGAACCCATCTGGGCATTGCAAAATTGCATTGCAACACACATAATACCAGTCGATGTAGGCAACAATGTCATGTTTAGGTGCGATAATCACGTATTTGTTGAAAACTGCTCGGAGGTGCTCCCTTTTATGACCTCATAACTCTGTGACCTGACATGCCCTCCCCAAAAAAATTCACCAAAAGTCGTCAAAAGGTTGCCCCAGAGGGCATTGAAAATCTCAGAGCGATCCGTTCATCAGTTTGGAAGGAATATACAAAAAACCTTAGGGGGGGTTGCACCCCCTCCCCTATTCGGGCGAGGGTTAATAAAGTACGGAAACGCTTAGGTACACAATGACAAATAGTAGTTTTCAGGATGTGTAGGGAGTAACATACAAAGCGACATCAATCGCATGACAGTCATTTGCATTTATGACAACATTCCAGTTGACCAAGTTTGGTTCCATTAACCTGTCATGAACTTGACCTGACTTGACCTCGGTGACCTAACATGACCTTTAAACTACATAGCATAACAATATACATTTAAAAAAAAGTCGTTAGTGTTGCCAAGAACACTTCCCTTTTGCCAATATACGGGAAGTGCATCAGCGCCGATTTTTGTGGTCTGGCGCTACGAATTTGTTTGATTTTAACGACCTCTAACTCGAACAATTTTCGGCTGATTTCCGTTTTTCTTGCTTTAAACGACGTGGCGGTCATTTCTAAGCAGGTACGCAAAAACTAGCGTATATCGACAGATAAAATATGGAGTTATGTACGAAAAACCTGAGGGCTGGGCGGATTTCGCCCCCCCCCCCTCTCCAGTGCGCGTGTTAACACGGCAGTGGTTGAGCAGAAGCCGCGTGCGCCGAGTCAACACGGCAGGGCGCGGCCGCCAAGTCTGGACGAGAAGGAAAGGCTGGTGGTCGGGATTTTGTGCACTGGCGGCCGGTCAAGATGTGGCTTGTGCGTGCTTCAGTGGCCACATCTCGACAGAGAGTCCACAAGGAAGTGGTGTTGAGTATGATGACGTAATTATTTCACAGCTGGGTGTAAATTTTCTCCTGAAAATTAATGGGTTTCAGTTTCTGTGAGTAAAAGTGTTATGACCCCAATGCTGCGGATAACGCTCGTGAACGTCCGCTCATCGCACAGAACTCGGCGAAACATGCCGAGTCCAATTCAGGCAATAACTTGTTTTATTGGTCGGCTGATTGAGTAAAAAAGTTTGCCACGGCTGGTCGGAAATTAACTTCGACCGCGTTGAAACATAATGGACAATCATGCACCGAAGACTCCCCTAACATGCATCTGCCTTGTTGGGGATTACAATTTGGCTATCATTTACCGTGTCAGTGCCGCAAAATTGAGCCAACATAACTTAATGCGTGTAGAAACATTGACAGTAATAAAGAGAGAACTTTGATGACAACCGATGTGAAACATGACAGCGCCGGTAAAAAACGGACGTGAACACAAATAACACGGCTGAACGCAAACGGTTTCATGCTATTTAATATAATATGCATGGTATGACATGGATGGCATATTCCTCAATCCCGTTCTGTAGATAATTGTTATCAAACAATTATCAGCTTGCCGCCAGGATCTGTTTGTCAGCATTTCCCTGACTGCAGGAACAAGACTTTGAGGCAATTAGTAATCGTTAACTTGTGTGGTAGCGTGGAAAATCATACAATGGTATCTGTAATATACTAGAATATCCCTACATCAGTATTCACTTCGGCGTTTTTAATTGTCTTATTCTATTTTCACATCAATTCTAATTTAATGTATCACGTGAATATAAGGTAGTGGTGGAAGACATATAATAAATATGGAGTATTTCGAATGGAGCATTCTCGTGTGCCCAGTGCTGAGGTGCTAAGGTACTAAGACTAAGGTGCTAAGGTTCAATATATCCAAGCCTGAAAGTGATTCGAGATTTCCCAAAAATGAGCTGAAATTCTTTGAATAATCAGTGTCTTTAGCCTAAGTTGATGTTCCATTACATCAGCAATCAACATTTTTTTCCTGGTTGATCTTGGTGTTAACACGCGCCCTGGAGTGCCTCTGAAAATTACGCGCACTGGAGGGGGGGGCGGATTCCGCCCCCCCTCTAAGATCTCGGCTCCTAGTAAAGCTGGAGGAACTAAATTCGCAGGGGCGATGGGTACGGTAGTGAACTCTATTGTGTGCAAATTTGATGACCTTAGGTCAATATCTTCAAGGTCAAATGAGGTCAAATTTGCAAACTTTTCTGGTTTTGCGTGGATTGGCTTGTCATCGTTATGGATCGCTGTGATTGTGTTTAAATGCTCCAAAATGGGCATCAATGAAGTTTTAGACATTACTAATGATGCAATGCAGATGCTAGACCCAACATTTGACCTAAGATCACCTATATAGCACCACTTTATCAGGTCAGTTACCTGTTCCAGTTACCGGAACCGGGCCGCCCGCCCGACTGCTCCGTCGGGCAGCTCGGAGCAATCGGTTTCGTGAAGAAAGGAGTGAAGTACATGAATAAAGTATGGAAACGCAATGACAAACAGTACAAATGACAAACAGTAGTGCATTTATGACAACATTCCAGTTGATCAAGTTTGGTTCCATTAACCTGTCATGAACTTGACCTGACTTGACCTCGGTGACCGAACATGACCTTGAAACTATATAGCATATCAATATACATCAAACAAGTCGCTAGTGTTGCCAAGAACACTTCCATTTTGCGAATATACGGGAAGCGCATCAGCGCCGATTTTTGTGGTCTGGCGCTATAATTTTTTTTACTTTAACGGCCCCTAACTTGACAAATATTCGGCCGATTTCCATTTTTGCTTTAAACAACGTGCCGTTCATTTCTAAGCAGGTACGCAGAAAATTGCGTATATCGACCGTTAAAATCTGCAGTTATTTACGAAAAACCGGAGGGGTGGGCGGATTTCGCTCCCCCCCCTCCAGTGCGCGTGTTAATTGATCTTTGGCTGCCATCTGTTTCTCCAACAAGAACATGTTGATTTGTATTTTATTTTGTGCTTTTCTAAAGTTGTCCTAAATACTTAGTTAAATTATTATCAATTTTCATAGGAATGACCAATGAAACAGACAGTGGAGAACAAGATCAAGTCACGACACAGCTGCCATTTCAGTCATCCAGTCCTGAAGGACCATCAGTGCATGCTAATCAGACGAGCTGTACTGAATCCGACTGTGGTGTTGGAGAGGGTTAGATATTGTATGACGTAGCTCATTGGCCCGAAGCCCCCACTAGCGTGCTGCGACTTGTGTGATGTGTACTAAGTTGTACTGCACCTCACTATGTTGTCGAGCCATGCTTGTAGATGTTTATTGACGTCTCATCGGTTCGCCACTCCCCCACCAGTGTACTGTACTGTGGTTTATTGACGTCTCATCGGTTCGCCACTCCCCCACCAGTGTACTGTACTGTGGTTTATTGACGTCTCATCGGTTCGCCACTCCCCCACCAGTGTACTGTACTGTGGTTTATTGACGTCTCATCGGTTCGCAACTCCCCCCCCCAGTGTACTGTACTGTGGTTTATTGACGTCTCATCGGTTCGCCACTCCCCCACCAGTGTACTGTACTGTGGTTTATTGACGTCTCATCGGTTCGCCACTCCCCCACCAGTGTACTGTACTGTGGTTTATTGACGTCTCATCGGTTCGCCACTCCCCCACCAGTGTACTGTACTGTGGTTTATTGACGTCTCATCGGTTCGCCACTCCCCCACCAGTGTACTGTACTGTGGTTTATTGACGTCTCATCGGTTCGCCACTCCCCCACCAGTGTACTGTACTGTGGTTTATTGACGTCTCATCGGTTCGCCACTCCCCCACCAGTGTACTGTACTGTGGTTTATTGACGTCTCGTCGGTTCGCCACTCCCCCACCAGTGTACTGTACTGTGGTTTATTGACGTCTCGTCGGTTCGCCACTCCCCCACCAGTGTACTGTACTGTGGTTTATTGACGTCTCTCGTTCGCCACTCCCCCCCAGTGTTCTTTAGTTTGTTTTTTTGACGTCTCATCGGTTCGCCACTCCCCCACCAGTGTACTGTACTGTGGTTTATTCACGTCTCATCGGTTCGCCACTCCCCCACCAGTGTACTGTACTGTGGTTTATTCACGTCTCATCGGTTCGCCACTCCCCCACCAGTGTACTGTACTGTGGTTTATTGACGTCTCATCGGTTCGCCACTCCCCCACCAGTGTACTGTACTGTGGTTTATTGACGTCTCATCGGTTCGCCACTCCCCCACCAGTGTACTGTACTGTGGTTTATTCACGTCTCATCGGTTCGCCACTCCCCCACCAGTGTTCTGTACTGTGGTTTATTGACGTCTCATCGGTTCGCCACTCCCCCACCAGTGTACTGTACTGTGGTTTATTGACGTCTCGTCGGTTCGCCACTCCCCCACCAGTGTTCTGTGGCTTCTGTGGGGTGAGCGAATTGTACTGAGCCCGGCTTTGTTGTTAGCGTGTGCTTGTATAGATTTTATTCCTGGTTCACTCGTTGGTGATTCGCACAGTTGGTACGAAGTGTTGCCAAATTGGTGGCATTTCGTATTCCAGCTTCATATGCTGTTGTTATATGCAGTTTTCACCATGCATCTACTTCGAACATGAAGTCATTGCCATCAGCTGTGCATTGAGGCTGGTTTGCTGAAACGTGTGCTTAGTTATGGGTATCATATCTAGAACAAAAATTACATCGATCATGTGTGCAATCAATCTGAATGTGGGGAGTTTGAAGGGCTCGGAATAGTACATTCCTGCCTTTGCTTGGGACCATCTGGCATGCATGACAAAATGCGGCATTGCTTAAAAATAATGGAGGAAAAATCGTGCCTTTGGAGTTTGGTAGGGGACAGTGCAGACGTTTTTTTCACCTCTGTCGACACGGCCGCCCGGGAAGCCCCTCCTAGGCATTATGGGGCCAGTTGCCAACTGAATGCCAGCAGGGGGCTAAATGCGAGCTCGTGAAGTGGCTCAAACCCTGTCTTGCCAAAACAGGGGAGAACAATACAAACCAACACTCTACCCAACTGAGCTACCGAGTCGAAACGTGGCCTGCATGTTATCAGACAGAAACAGCAAGAAGATAACGGATTGCATGCATTCAGTCCATTAGTTCGCTTTGTGTTAATTGCAATGTGTCGTTCCGTGTAACCTGCGCGCTCCCGGGCCGACCGACTGCGTGGCTGGCGTCATTTCGATGGGAGGGTGCCGCGCTGAAAAATAACACTAATGCGACACAAGCTGAGCGTGAGGCCGTGAGACGTAACCATGACACAGCATGACATCTATTCTAATTCTACAACTCGACAAAGTGCATTTACGTTTGAGATGCGATTTTCATATTGGGCACACGATCTCAAGTTATTGCAATATCGTGGCAAATTTCGGCTGAGGAAAATATTTCCGTAGACATATGAAAAAAAATTAATATCAGCACCGGACAAAGGGGACGGAGTGAGCTGTGGTATTGGCCTCATAATTATTAATGATACGTCACAAACAGCCCGAGATATTGTGATTAAATTGTGTGACTATTGCAACTTGAAAAGTGCATCGTATGCAAATGAGTTTTAAAATATGTTAGCAAACATAGGAACCGCGACGTGCGAAGGGGTGTCGGGGTGCAAAGGGGTGTCGTTGCGCGACGGCGCGGCGTGCCTGCGTTACCCCGCACCCAGGCGTCGGCCCCTTACGATATCGTTAGGTTTATTGCACATGGTAATGCTCGTTAATGCGTTTTTACGACGTTCGCTTGGGTGGCACTACAATATACCTCTCTTGACTCCCACTGACCCTCGGCGACAAGGCGAATTTTATTTCAGTCTATGTTCCCCAGGAAGCAGAATGGCCCGAATGACTGAAAATTGATTGTTGGATGTAACATTTTTTCCAAACGGATTCCAAGATTTTAGCTAGTGCTATTGCGCGCATGGTTCTGTGCAAAATATTATACTTTGATGGTAAATCCGCGGTCAATGAAGCTCGTGGGCCAATGATATTACGTGTAATTGATCTTCTCCGGAAAATCTCGTCACGTAATATACCAATCGTTCGACATATAGTAGTTATTTTCAGACCGACATCCATGGTTTTGTGCTACCATTTTAGACAATGCATACATATTTCAATATTGGGAATGCAGTTTCGTAATTGTGTGCTGACAGACGTGGAAACCACCACGAAAACCACGAAATTATCAGAATTATACTTATTGCCCGATTTTGACCCTGATGACCTAGAGTCATCGAATTTAAACTGCGAAGGATTCAATGCAGACTTAACGAGCCACTGACTGTCACTGAGGTTTCAGAACGCGTGAAGTGTTACGCATGTTTTATGCACTGACTAATACACTAGATGTTTCTGGCAGAGACGGATACCAGATAAACAGGTAAACCAGCTTCCCATTTGTGTGCATATGGCGTCGCCTGTAATTTGAATCTGTCATTTGTATACAAATGACGAATGTTGCACTATAGTACACCATTCGTCATAATATCACTTTAATTGACCTTGTCCAAAGGTGTACTTCCAATTTCGGTTATCCTGGTTGCGCCTATGCTTTCTTAATTATATCTTCATGAGCCCACAATTGAAAGCATCATTAAATTGTCGTCGATTGGGAATAATTGGAGCCCGATGTGAGACTGTCCAACACCTAGTAAAAAATATAACACGGCTATGACAACTATATAGCATCCAGTAAAACATATATTGACATTATTTCTCCATGTTTGTCCCCCACATCCGCTGTTTTCAAACTTTCGCAGCTTTGGCTTCATAAAAACGTAGTTAACGATGCAAGCTATCGAACGCTATTTTCTAAAGGGGAAAACTGTCCATTGGCTAGCGAGATCTCGAGGGTTGGAGGCCGAGTAAGCCCTCTATACAAGTTAGACAATAAAATGATTATGCATGCCTTACACGATAAGATTCATTTCCTACCAAATTTTGTGTTTCTCTGGTTTCAGTAGTTTCCAAGATATGAAGGTGGAGGGAATCTGCCACCCCCCCCCCCCCCTCCTCTTCGGTTCGTACTTCGCGCCATGTGATAAACCATCTTACTCACTCCCTCATTTTTGTGTAGCTTCCGATAGTGATGTAAGGTTCTCTGACTATGAATCAATGACATAAATAATATAATTCTTGAAAACGTTCGCACAATTTAAATCATTAGTTCATACAAATATATCATGATATATTTCTAGTCGTTCTCTTCGCGAGCGACAAGCACACCGACTGAATGCATACAGCTGTAGATGGGGGAGGGAATGCCCGGCCATTGGCAGACACTGCCAGCGGCTGTGGCAGGGATCATTTGGCAGGCGCGCCATGACCATTGTGCCGATTGTCACCGTGGTGCTCGTAAAGAAAGCGCTCGCCTCCCGGATGGACGGTCACTGGAGCGTGGGGGCGACGGTCCGCCTCACAGACGCATAGTTACTTGGATATGAGGGCGACGGTCTGCTCCCGGACGTATAGCTGCTGGGACGTGGGGTGGCCGTCCGCCGAGCCGTCTGTGGAACACCACCATAGTGGGGACAGTAATCTGTGGAACATCACCACAGTGGGGACAGTAATCTGTAGAACATAACCATAGTGGGCACAGCGGTCTGCGGAACATCACCATAGTGGGGACAGTAATCTGTGGAACATCACCATAGTGGGGACAGTAATCTGCGGAACATCAACATCGTGGGGGCAGTAATCTGTGGAGCATCACCATCGTGGAGACAGTAATCTGTGGAGCATCACCATAGTGGGGACAGTAATCTGCGGAACATCACCATAGTGGAGACAGCTGTCCGTGGAACATCACCATAGTGGGGACAGTAATATGTGGAACATCACCATAGTGGGGACAGTACTCTGTGGAACATCACCATAGTGGGGACAGCTGTCTGTGGAACATCACCATAGTGTGGACAGTAATCTGTGGAACACCACCATAATGGGGACACTAATATGTGGAACATCACCATTGTGGGGACAGTAATCTGTGGAACATCATCATAGTGGGCACATCGGTCTGTGGAACATGACCATAGTGGGCACAGTAATCTGTGGAACATCACCATAGTGGGGACAGCTGTCTGTGGAACATCACCATAGTGGGGACAGTAATCTGCAGAACATCACCATAGTGTGGACAGTTGTCTGTGGAACATCACTATAGTGGGGACAGCGACCTGTGGAACATCACAATAGTGGGGGAAGTGGTCTGTGGAACATCACCGTGGTCGGGGCAGTGGTCTGTGGAACATCACCATGGTCGGAGTAGTGGTCTGTGGAACATCACCATGGTCGGAGCAGTGGTCTGTGGAACATCACCATGGTCGGGACAGTGGTCTGTGGGACATCACAATAGTGGGGGCAGCTATCTGTGGAACATCACCATAGTGGGGGCAGTTGTCTGTGGTACATCACCATGGAAGGGACGGCGTTCTGTGGAGCATCATCATGGTGGGGGCGGAATATCGGTCTGTGCAATGTGACCACAGTGGAGGATGTAAACAGTGGTATCTATTGACAGCGATTGACGAAATATGGATATTGTCGAAAGCGGAAGTAGGGGAAACGAACACCGTAATGTACAGAATGTAAACTGCGGAATGTATCCCAATTGTGACAGCGAATATCGAAATGCGGGCGCATGGATAAGTGGAATGCGGATGAAAGATTGGATAAAAGATGATGAGTGGAGAAATGGAATAAGATAAGTGGAATGTTTATGCAAGATGGTGACGGGATGGAGAGGGGTCTAGAACTAGTGACCAGCGGGATGCAGCTATACGGCAGCAACGGTTGGCCATGCAGCGTGTCTGGTCATCCTGCCTCGGCACCGACACGTCCAGGACATCGCTGCAAGCCTGCAGCCTCCAGTCATCAAACTTGGCCAGCGAACGTCGCCGAGACACGCGATTTTAACTGCATGATTTACAAAAGCGGTTGAGCAAGATAGCACGGCGAATGTTCCAGCACACATTCTGCAATTTACATACTTGGTGAGCTCATTTGGTAGAGTATGTGCTAATGTATTCATGCCTGTGGCTGGCGCATGAGTCAGAATTAAATTTGGCTTTCACTGCTTGACCTCGTTGGGAACGAAATGCCGATCACGACAGCTTCAGCACGTGTTGACTCGAGCGTCGTCTGGCCGGATGCACGTTTTAGCGGGAGCGTTGTCTGGCCGGAGGCACGTTTTGACGCGAGCTTAATCTTTCCGGATGCACGCTTTTTGAAACCGTGAGCAACTACAAGCTGCTTGAATAAGAGCTGCGTACGCTGTAGTTAAGCCGCTGTGATGCCCTGGCGTTGCTCGCAAGAAACCAATGGCGTTTCCTCAGTATTTGCTCAGCGAATTCAAGTGCAATTTGTGTAAATAATTGAAGTAGTTGACAACACTAATGGATGACATCTGTAAATATATGTTAGCTCTCACGCAATGCCAATCCTATGATATATTCAACGTCTGCGTCCTATATCGATAGCATTCCGGGAAACGGCGACCTTCTCAATTAATGTACTGGAACAGTGAGCATGATGATGTCACACGCCTTCACTCCTTTCAACATATAGTCATTGGTGAGGGCATCTCACTTCATATATCCTGACTAGGTGCGGCTCTCCTGCACACCTAGTGAGTGCATCTCACTTCATATATTCTCACTAGGTCCGGCTCTCCTGCACACCTGGTGAGTACATCTCACTTCAAATATTCTCACTAGGTCCGGCTCTCCTACACACCTGGTGAGTGACTGCCACACCGAACGCTGTTCCTATCAGGCTGACTTCGTATCTACTTATGGTGAGCGCCCGCCGCAACCAAAGATGTTCTCACCAAGCTGTTATCTGGGCACATCTGGTCGGCGCCCGTCTCAGCATCACGTGTTCCCACCGCCGGATGGATGCGCCTGCACTTCTCCGCAGCTATCCGCCGAACCCAAGGGTAGTTGCCGACCCAGACGGAGGCAGTTTGGCGCACACTCGCAGGCTCTGTTGTCTTCGTAACGGGTTTGGAATGGACGACCACTGAAAGCGCGGACGCCGTGGCCGACAATCCGTGGGCTGCATGGCCAGGCTGCCGGTGGTCTGTTATTGGCATGGACAGTCTGCCGGTGGTCTGCTGGCTGTATGGCCAGGCTGCCGGTGGTCTGTTATTTACATGGACAGTCTGCCGGTGGTCTGCTGGCTGCATGGCCAGGCTGCCGGTGGTCTGTTATTGGCATGGACAGTCTGCCGGTGGTCCGCTGGCTGTATGGCCAGGCTGCCAGTGGTCTGTTATTTACATGACCGGTCTGCCGGTGGTCTGTTATTGACATGGACAGGCTGCCGGTGGTCTGCTGGCTCTATGGTCAGACTGCCGGTGATCTGTTATTTACATGACCGGTCTGCCGGTGGTCTGTTATTGACATAGCCAGGCTGCCGGTGGTCTGCTGGCTGTATGGCCAGGCTGCCGGTGGTCTGCTGGCTCTATGGCCAGGCTGCCGGTGGTCTGTTATTTACATGACCGGTCTGCCGGTGGTCTGCTGGCTGTATGACCAGTCCGCTGGTGATATGCTGCCTGTATGACCAGTCTGCCGGTGTTCTGCTGGCAGTATGGCCAGTCTGCCGGTGGTCTGTCATCTACATGTCCAGTCTGCCGGTGGTCTGTCATCTACATGTCCAGGCTGGCGGGGATCTGCTGTCTGTATGACCATGCTGCCGGTGGTCTGCCGGCTGCACATAGTCACTGATGCGAGTAGTTTAGAACGCAGATAACTGGCGGTGTCGTTGACACGTGTAGCCAAAGGTAAGATAGCCCGCTACTCAGCCACGAGCGTAGGTGATAGATATTTGAAGAAGGAAATATCTCCATTTATGGTGACAACTTACGGTACCGTATTATCATTGAATGTGGATTATGTTTAATATCAGGCCGTTTTGCTTCTTAACATACCCAGTCAATTTGTTTGTGTTTTTTCCTAACCATCCAGACATATACGTACTCATCTTGTTTCAGTACATGTAACAGAAGAGTACCGAAGCAATTTAGTAGCTATGCTCGAGGGGACAAGGGGGGGGGGCTAAAAAACTATACCACACGAGGTACAGACCATAGGCTTTAACGTTGCCGCGATAAGCCCTATCACCTACGAACTGTCCCGTCCCCGTCCAAAGATTGAACCAGACGCAGCAGTTCCGTTTTCCGACGCAGTTCGTTTTCAAAGTTGGTTGTAGTGTAGGGGGTCTTTGTACGGGGGGGGTCTATTACCTAGCTGTAAAAAGCTGCTTGGTGCAGTATTTTTATCGACAATATTTCGCAGTCTAGCATATCATGTCAGCCATTTTGCCACACTTCGGACATCTGGAATCCTTATCATGAAGAATGATTTGGTTCTTCCAATGTGACCCTTTGTTATTTTAATAATTTCATTCTCTAAATTCCATGGGTTTGATTTCTTGTTGGGTCAGGGAATTTACCATAAGGCCTATTCCACGACAAATCGACCATGTCATAACACCCAATATATTATATGTTGAGGAAAATAGTTGTGTGGGGTTGTCTGATGCACCGAATCCAGCTGCGCTATTTTTAGAAAGATCAGGTCCACGGTCAAGGAGATATTGCCTCGGGAATTTCTGAGATGTCACTAAACAAGGGTGTCTTTTGAGGTCCTTAATACAATGAAGAAAAATTATAATTTTGGAAAAGTATATATCGGTGAACTCACAATAGTCCGCGGCATCTTTTGGCTATTTCGGAATTTTCGCTTCCGGGACATTTGAAATCGTGACATCGTGACTTTTAAAGGCATCGTGACTTTTAAGGTCACGTGACCTACTTTAACTATCGGAACAGTCACAATGCAATTGGAAAAAGTGCATGCAGCAATGGAGTACGATATCTTAACTTTCGAAGCATAAAAAATTGGGGTTGCCCCAAAATATCTGCATACCCATTCAAAATTAGGCCTTCATGGTTTTTTTTGCACTAGTTTATCGTGGCCTGTTTTAATATTTGTTTAGAACAGTATATTACTGAAATACAAGCCTTTTGATGTTCGTGACACGTGATGGGATGACAATGTTAGTCATCTGATCTTGAGTGTTGTGTTGTACAAGTGTTCTAACTCGTTGTGAGGTCAAGGGTTAAACAAATGGCAGAAATGTTTCCGACTTGTGGTAGCTTGTCCATTCCACGACAAATCGACAAGTGAAGGGGTCCAATTACACTTTATGTCTCGACGAGAATGGTTATATAGGGTTAGTTTGTCTCTATCATCCAGTTTTGCAATTATGGGAAAAATCTGACCAACGGTTAAGGAGTTATAGCATCGGACATTTTTGAGAGGTCACCTAAGTTTTGGAGACCTGGAACTCAATGAAGAGCAACACGAATTGCCTGAAGCTATCGCACTTATCGCTGAACTCTCATGATCCACTGCATCTTGTGTCAATTTTAAAATTTTTGTTCACGCGTTTTTTGAAATCATGAGCTTGTGACCTAAGATAACGTGACCTAGTTTGACCTTCGAGACGGACACAATGCTAATTTGGAAATTCAGAAGCAACGAAGGATGATTTATGAAATCCTAGATCGTCACTTGTAAGGAGAAAAGTAATAGATGTGTTTTAACCTTATGCAATACATTTCTGCCTCAATGTCAGCATGTAAAAAATGTACCATCATATTTCACCGACAACACTGAATGGTTTTATCACCGCCAATCACTGTAAAATCAAACTTGTGGCGTTTCAAACCCCACATTCTGGACACGAAAAGACGAACCTCGTTGACTGAGCAATCGCATTCATCTTAACTGCTTGAGAACAAATTTGGCGCGGACGCATACATTGACACCTGCTGAACGTGAAATTAATCGCACTGGATCTTGAGCCGTCTTCATCGGTGTAATAAAATATAGTAACATAATTACACAATGCAATGCAATACAAAAATATGTTTTTTTTGTGTGTGTTCACACAGTATTATAATGTAATGCAATGTAATGATTTATAGATTTGGTATGATGCTGATGTAATGATCCAGATTTACAGAATGATCATCCCATGCCTTGTCAGAATCCCAGTTCAGACTGATGATCTGTCACTGCGATAATATTAATCAACACAACCTGTATCAGCGTGCACACCAACACGTCTCACTTCACCCAACTACCACTATCACACGCCCCTCATCGGTAAGCAGTTAATGAACTATTGCGGTGCTGTGGGAAACTGGTGCTAACTTGTGGTACCCCTGTGTTCCCTTCACCGTGATGGCTTTCGAGAAGCGCTCGGTGAGGTGGGTCGTGACGTCCATTGCCTCCTGTTTTGATACAAATATGAACTTGATGCAGCTGACTAGCTTGTGCGACAGATACTCAAGCATGTCCTCCGTCAGTATCTGGTACTTAAGCGAACTAGTCAATTTGCAACTCCTTAATAAGCCCCAAGACAAACGCACAGGATTAACTAGGATAAGACAATATTTATATACAGCAATTCAAACGCGCTAACTTAACTTAGGAGACAGAGAAGAACGAACTAGCAAAGGAAAGCAACAAACTATCCCTATTACCATCCCTGTAACCATTTTTTTCAGCCACCTGTCCGCGTCACACGTCACACTGCGTCTACGTGGTCACGTGGCCCTGCCCCCCTCCCCCCCCCCCCCCTTTTGGGTACGTGGTCACGTGGCCGTGCCACCTTCACGTCACACTGCGTCTACGTGGTCACGTGGCCGTGCCCCTTCACTCACCCCCCTTCTTCGTGGATTGAGGGGCCCACCTCTTTGCTTACGTGGTCACGTGTCCGTGCCACCTTCTCTAGAAGCCCTGATTCACACGAAAAGTCAGATATACTCAACCTAAGCAATCCAACCTTTCCAACTTAACCCTCGAGTAGCTGGGGGCGGGCGCTTCCCCTTGGTTTATCTGTCATAACATCCGAACCAACTAAGACAGCACCTTGGGACTTTCAGTGCCTTCAAGTTAACACCTAGGGTGCTTCGTGTAGAACGAATTACCTCAAGGCCATCTCAGGTCATGTTCTAATGACGTCATCAAGTCGTTCGTAGGCGTTATTTTTAATGTCACGAACGGTTGCTTGTTGTTTTGAGATACAATAGTACAAATGTATTCTGACAGATCAATCCAGGTGCAGTTCGGGTACCAGAGGTCATTTTGCTATCATGTGATCTCTCAACTAGGTTATTCTTGGTCCTTTTGAACAGCAATTCATGTCATTTAAATATAATGACCGCTTAGGATCGATATATTGGTTACCAGTCATCCATACATGTGATGTCATCGTAGGTCAAGCATACACATATCTGTTTTGAGGTACAATGCCAGGTCATGCTATAATGGCATCACAAACTCGATCGCAGGCGCAGCTTTTCCCGCCTAAAACGGTTGTTTGTTGTCATCCAACACAATCTAACACTGGCGGGTCAATCCAGCTGTAATTATTCTAGAGAGGTCAGTGTCTACCTCGTGACCTCAAGTAGGGCATACTGAATATGACAGAAAACTAGAGCGATTATTATGTGGTACATACGAAAGTGTAGGTCCGTTTTTCGACCTCCTCGTAGAAATGTAGTCCATAAACATCCACGCATTGCATACCGGACCAAAACGACAAGTTGGCATCTTCTCCCTAGATGACCTCACCTGACCCGAGGACAAGTTCAGATTGTATAAACATTGGCATGCATGCATCGATCAACACCAACATTTTATGTCACTCTGATGCTCTTGTTTACATTATAAATGTGCACTCTGGGAATCACTCAAATATATTTACTTGACACGACCTGTGACTAGTGCTGCACCGAAAGGGGAGCAAAGGGGGTAATTGCCCCCCCCCACGAGAGGTTGTGGGCCCCCAAGTATCGCGCAGGGGTTCGGAAAAATTGCACCGGTCCCACTAAAAATCCAGCTGGGGCCCCCAAAATCGCACCAGGGCCTCTAAAATCACATTTGGGGCGCAAAACGTCGGACCGGGGCCCCTGAAAATCACGCTGGGGTCCTCAAAACTTCGCACCTGGGCCCCTGGAAATCAAACTGGAGGCCCAATAAGTCTCACCGGGCCCCTGAAAATGACGCCGAAGCCCCAAAAGGTCGGACCGGGGACCATAAAAATCCCACTGGGGCCTCCAGAATGTCGGACTCGGCCCCATGAAAATCACGCTGGGGGCCTAAGAAAAAGGCGTGCCGGGGTCCTTGAAAATCACGATATGGTCAAAAAGGCGGGCCGGGCCCCTGAATATCACGCTGGGTGCACATAAATATATGGTCGGGCCAAAAAATTCAAACCGGGTCCTTGAAAACCACGCTGGAGTCTCAAAAGTTCGTGCCTGGCCCCTGGAACTCGGGGGGCTAAGCGTCATGCTGAGCGTGGAGGTACCAAAAAGTCGCGCCTGGGCCACTGCAAATCACACTAGGGGCTCGAGAGGTCGCACCGGAGCCCCAAAGTCTCATCGGAACCACCCATAGATTGAAACCGGGGCAACGAAAAAGCAATCCGGACATGGAAAATAATTATGGGATCCTAACAATTGCATCAAAACCACTGATGCATGCTGGGACCGAAACACGTGTCGAAGGAACCGAAACTTCCAAGCTTCCAAAAATTGTCATCGAAGGCCAAACTAAGCATAGCGTGGCCCCAGAAATCGGATCTGGGCCCAACAAAAATCAAGCCGGAACCTTCCAAAATAAGGTGAGATTCCGAGAAAAAAAAAATATTTCCCCCTAGAACCACGCGCCTAGGCCCGAAAAGTCGCGCCGGAACCCGAGAAATCGTGCCGGAGCCCCAAAATTATGCTGGGGTCCCACATATGTGCGTCAGGAGCCCCAACTATAAACAGCGGGACCCCAAGAGCAGAAAGGGAGACCGAAATTGCACTGGGCGTTCCAAAGCGCACCAAGTCTCGCCAAAAAAACGGCAGTGTCCTAAAACATGCATTGCAGCCCTAAATAAACTTATCGAAAGCTCTATGAAAACACAACGCAGGCCTTCAAAGCGCAGCAGGACCATGAGACCGCATAAGAACCTCCAAAGCAGGTTGGGGCCCTCAAAAGGCGGCCTGTTCTTAGCAAATGAACAAAAAGACGGACACTAAATAACACATCGGGGTCTTCGAAAACGCGCCGGCACCTCAAAAATATGGTCGGTGCGAAAAAAAAGTAACAACACCCTAAAAAAGCCTGGGTCTGAAAAAAAGTGTCAGGGCCCGGACAAAAATGGGCTGGAGCCGTGATTAGCCATCAGTAGACGACGAAAAATAGTGCCCAAACTTGTCCTCACCAGTCTTCCCTTGTCACAGAGGAAAGAGCACAAGTCCGGACGCGACGAGAACAGAGCAGCGAGTGACTTCTAAATCTCCCGACATATGTGTTGCCCCACTGCAGACCTCATGCTTAGCACAGCTGTGTCCGGTGCTTCACGCGCTCATCAGTGTGAAAGGCCACGGCTGGCCTAAGAGGGCAGGAATTTGCAGCGAGACCCTCTGACAGCCTTATTGTCAGCAATACACCAAATAATGAAGTCGTCGAGCGCCGTCAATGCACGTGAAACACGCTGCGCAGGAACAGCAAATCTGCTCGAATGAAGCGTGTCTTGGTCGATGTGAGTCTGAATAAATCAGCTGACATGGCGCTGGTAGACTGCCCAGTCGGGGCCGCCAGCTGGCTCTCGGATGTCGGCCCCGTAAAAACGGGACACGCCGCCGATAGCGCTTTTAGTCTGCCGGTCGCCCTATCCGTCATCGTCTAACACGTCAGGAAAAGCTGGGGACTTTTGACGGCGCGTTCCCAGCGCATACATGGATGCACAGAAAAACCACCGGCTCGTGTTACCGGCGCTGGATCGTTTTCGTCGGACCATTCTCCGTCACAATCCAACGGGAGCCGCGGCGCTACAATTCACCACGGGCCCTGTTCACGGGGCTTTGCGGCTGTCTGCGGTCGCCGCGGCTCTCGCGGTCAAAGGGGTGTAGCTTACCCGTGGCCAATCAGCAGTGAGCAGGATGACGTCACATTGTCTGCGGCCGCCGCGGTTCCTGCGGTCGCTATACCACCGACCGCAGCGGCCGCAAGATTGAGAAGTCTCATCTTGGCGCAATGGTGCCTAATTATGCGCTGTTGAAAGATGAGTTGGATAGTTCACTGTGATATGTATGATTATGTGCAAGGCACCAAGTAGTGGAATTTTCTGTTGTCATGCAAACATTTTAGATGGTGTTTTTTTTCATGGCATTGTGGTTTCTAGGTGGTGCTTTTCCATGCATCTCTATAGGCACCAATATTGAGTTTGTGAAAGCTAGGTGTTGTTCAGCCACTTCTATATGTGGCACTGAGGCACCAACCGTTATTGAAACACCACCCACAGAGTGGTGTCAGGATTAGTAAAACAACTGTTTCTGGATGTTTGGCATCCAGAATATTATCCTCTCAAGAAAGAAGATATTCTCTCACGTTTCTCATTTGTATGTTGAATGGTGGGTAGTATTGTGCTTTAAGGTATTCAAGAAGCAAGCTTTGCACACATTTTACCTCCATAAAGCGAACAAAGGGGTAGATTAGGCAGTAAATTTGTGCTTCAAGGTAATTTTTGAATTCCTCGAATTTTTCCAATGCAATGCTTTTCCATTTCATTCCATTCCGAATTTTTCCATTCCAATGAATGTAGTTGACATGATGCAACCACTCATTTCCTCTGCAAGTGCTTACTTTTCAGTTAAATTTCAGTCAGGCTAGGTTAAATTTCAAAAGGCAAAATAACAACCAACAATATGGCATTGAATTGGGCAATATAGCATGGCATATGTCCCAAATTGTTTGTAATCTGACAACCCAAACTAACCTTGCTGAACCTTCCAAATACACAAATAATCAAAATTGAAAAATTTAACCTAGCCTGACCACCTGGACCTAACTACCTAACCACAGGGGACGAGTAGTCTAGGGGTTAGTTACCCGTCTAACAATCAAAAGATTGTGGGCTTGAGTCTCACCTGTTGGTACTCTTCCCCCGAAGCCAATCAACGTGAGAGATTGGCAATGCTACATGACTCAATGGTTGTACTCTGGTTGTATTCAAGTGTTGTAAGACCAATAACCAATTAACTACTTAATCATGAAGAAAAAACTTCCTTCCATTTTTCAAAAAGGAAAGTATGTCCAAATTACAAAACAGAGCTCACTTGTACTGCTAACTAACCAGCCAACTAACAAACATGCTTGCTTTATGGAGGTAAAATGTGTACAAAATGTGTTTTGTGAATGCCCTAAAAGATCACAATAATATCAATTAGGCTAGGTTTGTTTAGGTTGGATTCAGTTATTTTAAGTTCAAGCAGTGGAAAGAAATAATTTGCCCAAATTATGGGTTTTTCATAAAAGTGAGGTTTAGTAAGGTTACGTTTTGCTACAGTTTACCTCATTTGGTATGTAATGCTTAACCCAAAGCCACCTTTTGGTGTTTTTTGTTTGCCAACTGAAAACTGAGCACTTGCAAAGGAAATGATCACAATGGTCACATCTTAATTGCGTTCATAAATGTCATATTGGGAAAAATTTCCAAAAATAACAAAATGCCCTTAAGCGCAAATTTACTATGATGTTTGATAATTATCTGCTCTGTGACAGAGCTCAAAATTTGTCAGAAAGTACACACTAAATTCCTAATGTTGAGGGTTTGAATACAAAATATCATCCTTATTTGATTACAAATTATTTTCATCTAAACTATCATAATTAGAAAGTATGGCACTCATATAACAGCACAAATTAGAAAGAATTCCCGCGACCAATCGGCGTGAGAGATTGGCGACGCTATATGACTCAACGGTCGACGTGTCGTAAAACCAATAACCAACCAACCAACCAGAAAGAATATCGACTAGACTTGTTGAAGCTGGCCTTACAACCTCTTTCCCTGCCATTTATTTGGGGAATCATATAAAAGCAAGATACCTATTTCACTAATTTAAACACTATTCACTATCAATTCCTCATCTTCAATATAGCAGATCATACTGACTTATTTGGTCATGTAATGATATTACATGACCCAACATCACTACACTAGCAGGTTGTATATGATCCACAATCAGTAAGCTAGAGTAGGTTAGGTTAAATTAATCTAGGTTGGATTAGGTTATCTTTAAAACAAAATCTATATTACTCTTCATTATATATTACCCCACTCAAGACCAACTGTTCAGTATATTTTTCACACATTTTGTTCAGGTGTGGGAACATGTATATGTATTGCCAACATATGTTTTCCTAGTGTTTTTTTTAAAATAAATGTTACCTGAATTATAATTTGCATCACAACCTATGACAATCTGAACATTACTTCAGTGTGGCAGGCTGAAGTGATGTAAAAGAACATCATTATGGCGTGTTCTTGTATAGCTGTATATATGACATGGATGCCAATCATGCATTTTGGAAAGCCCAATGTTTTCTGATGTGTCATGGGTACAGAACAGTACTATGCATGTTGCCAACAAAACCTTGGTGATGGTCAACACATAAATGTGCAGATCATTCTCTGCATGATCACAGCACAACTGAGCACAGCAAAATAAGCAATGCAACCAAATAAGCAAGATAGCAGCATAAGCAAACTAGGTACAAAAGAGCATGCAATGGTACTATGCAATTTGGATGGCATGATCAGCTACGTGAAATTTGTCCATTGATTGCTCACTGTTGCCATTGCTTCTGCATATATATAAGAGAAGAGACATAACCAAGGACAAATTAATCCATCTAACCGATTGTGCAGAAACGGGCCCCGGGAAATGAAGAAGTCCACCCTGTTGTCTGGCAAGGGCTGTGAGCACAGGTGTTGATCTACGAAAATTATTGGGGTTGGGCCAATGCACACAGGCAATTTCAAGCCCAAATTGATTGGGGGGGGGGGACACACTCCATTGTGTCCCATGTTAAAAGTTTAAATGGTTAGGGGCAAAATCACCATTGAGGGGCACTAGCCCCCTCAAAAGTATACAAAACAACACCCCTGGCCGTGAAGGAAAGAGGACATGCCTCAGAGCTGGAATGGGCTGTCTGGACTGGAAAGGGCTGTACATCAACCTATTCTTCAACACAGGGGCGTCGATTTGTATCCTTTTGTGGGGGCCATGCCCCCCCAATGCTGATCTTGGCCCCCCCAATGTTGATTTGGGCCCCCCCAATAACCCATGCTATTTTTATGCTGATAAAAAGCTAAAGGGAAAAAAAGAAGAAATACACTGTGTTAGGTACATAGAAAACTTAGTTGATGTTAACCAGCACATTTTGTACTGAAAAAGAACAGATTTGGATTAGATAGTGGACTGAGTATCCAACTTTTGCTACACAATTCAAAATTATGTGCAAAAAAAACAAAATAGCTAGATTTCCCTCCACTGTGGAAGGAAAACTTACAGCATACAATGCTAAGATTCGATGATGATGCATTTGAAACCAGATTGTCTTTAAAAAAAAATGTTAAGCCACAAAACAACAATTGGATTGTCGTACTGATGTTTGTACACGCCACCAATGGCAAAACCACATGCATATGAGCTTAAACAGGAAAAATCCATTCTTAATTTCCAGTCATTGTCAAACTTGCATTGTCCAGTGAACAACAATGACAATCATTATTGAGATTGTGGATATGCAAACTATAATTATCTTCAGCAGCCCACCTATCACACCATCAGCTTGATATTTACCTAGGTACCTACCTACATGCCCAATGACAATGCATGCATTAAATATTGATATGGGGAAAAATGAGAGCCATGTGTGGGCAAATCTGCCAGCTTATGATACCATGACAGAGAAAAGTCAGCAAGAAGCTGCATGGCCACTGCATTATAATTGGTATTCCTAAAAGAATAAAAAAGAAAGCTGTGGCTCACATGACTTTTAAGCAAACCTTACAGTCATACAAGACCAATGCTATACAAGAAATAGCCTTGACAAGACCAATGTCTCGTACGCCGCAAAAACACCATTATTAAACACCGCAAAAATACCATTATTTTAAAATGTACACCAAAGTTCGCATTCAAATCTTGATGACGTCACAGGTTTTTATTCGTATCTTGCAGAAATTGGAAGCATCATGCAAGTTTCAATTTCACTGCACATGGGTGGGGGAGTGAATTTTTTAGGCGTACCGGACCACAGAGGTCATTTGCGCCACCTTTGAAGCGAGTACGTTACATGTCTGACTATAAAAGCGAGTGTTTGCGATCAAGGTGCAGGCATGTGGACATTCACGTAACGGGAATTTTACGTTATAGTTTGTGTGATATTTTAGGCGCTGAAGGCGGGGCTAGGATGGGGACATCCCCCTAATGTCTAGATGGCAGGGGCGTCGATTTGTATCCTTTTGTGGGGGCCAGGGCCCCACCAATGTTGATCTTGCCCCCCCCCCCCATGTTGATTTGGGCCTCCCCAATAACATATGCTATTTTTATGCTGATGAAAAAGTTGAAGGAAAAAAGAAGGAAAACACCATGCTAGGTACATGAAAATGTAGTTGATGTTAACCAGCACATTTTGTAATAAAAAAACAGATTTGGGTTAGATAGTGGACTGACTCTCCACCTTTTGCTACCAAAATTCAAAATGGTGTGCACAAAAACGAATTGTCATTGTCAAACTTGTATACAATCCAGTCCCGTGAACAACAATCAGTTATCATTGAGAGTGTGGATATACAAATTATAATTAACCTCAACAGCCCACTCATCACACTATCAGCTTGATATTTACCTGGTACCTAGGCACCTATGTACATGCTACAGAAAGACTTAGAAGAGCTTGTGAAGTGGTCCAAAAAATGGCACATGAAATTAAATTTTGATAAGTGCAAAATCATGCATGTATGCAGGTGCGTCGATTTGTATCCTTTTGTGGGGGCTATGGCCCCACCAATGTTGATCTTGCCTCCCAATGTTGATTTGCCCCCCCCAATAACCTATGCTATTTTATGCTGATAAGAAAGCTAAAGGAAAAAAATTAAAAACCCCATGCTAAGTAGAAACATTGATGTTAACCAGCACATTTTGTACTGAATAGAAACAGATTTGGATTAGATAGTGGACTGACTCTGAACCTTTTGCTGAAAAATGTAAAATTGTGTGCAAAAACAAACAAAATAGCTGGAATTCCATCCACTGTGGAAGTACAGCTTACATCTTTCTGGGTTGGTTGGTTGGTTATTTGGGTTTACGGCCGCATTGACTGCGTTGGTCATACAGCGCCCATACAACTTGTCTTGTTCCCACCTTAACACGCGCCCTGGAGGGCCTCTGAGAATTACGCGCACTGGAGGGGGGGCGGATTCCGCCCCCCCCTAAGATCTCGGCTCCTAGTAAAGCTGGAGGAACGAAATTCGCAGGGTGGATGGGCACGGTAGTGAACTCTATTGTGTGCAATTTTTGTGACCTTAGGTCAATATCTTCAAGGTCAAATGAGGTCAGATTGGCAAAATTTTCCGGTTTTGCGTGGCTTGGCTTGTCATCGTTATGGATCGCTGTGATTGTGTTTAAATGCTCAAAAATGGGCATGAATGATGTCTTGGACATTACTAATGATGCAATGCAGATGCTAGACCCAACATTTGACCTCAGGTCACCTATATAGCACCACTTTATCAGGTCAGTTACCTGTTCCAGTTACCGGAACCGGCCGCCCGCCCGACTGCTCCGTCGGGCAGCTCGGAGCAATCGGCTTCGTGAAGAAGGCAGTGAAGTACATGAATAAAGTATGGAAACGCAATGACAAACAGTACAAATGACAACTAGTAGTGCATTTATGGCAACATTCCAGTTGATCAAGTTTGGTTCCATTAACCTGTCATGAACTTGACCTGACTTCACCTTGGTGACCTAACATGACCTTGAAACTATACAGCATAACAATATCATCAAACAAGTCGCTAGTGTTGCCTAGAACACTTCCCTTTTGTCAGTATACTGGAAGCGCATCAGCGCCGATTTTGGTGGTCTGGCGCTAAAACATTTTTTGACTTTAGCGGCCCCTAACTTGAAAAATTTTCGGCCGATTTCAAATTTTCTTGCTTTAAACAACGTGCCGTTCATTTCTAGGCAGGTACACCGAAAATTGCGTATATCGACCGGTAAAATCTGCAGTTATTTGCGAAAAATCGGATGGGTGGGCGGATTTCGCCCCCCCCCCCTCCAGTGCGCGTGTTAAAGCACAATAATACCAAAAAGTTTCCGAAAAAATTTACAACCATGTTCACCAAAAATATAATTTTAATTAAAAATCAGCTTAGGTTAGGTTGGGCTCGGTTAGGTTTTTCTTTTTTAAGGTTGAGAATTTTCAGAAAATAAATTAAGTGACATTTTAATTTAGTTTAATTTTTGTTTTCAAAAGATAGGTTAGGGTAGGCTAGGTTAGGTTTTGTTGCATTAAAAAACATTTATGTTTATGCTATGTTACCGAACTCAAAGCCTTTTTGGCATTATTTTGCTCACAACCTGAAAAGTAAGCACAAAAAATAAGTGGGTCCAACCATCTTAGTCGCCTTCATAAACATGGTAATCTGCATATTTTTTTTTGTTTTAAAGGAAAAAAGAGCACCTTAGACCGCAAGGTTACCAAATAATTTGCAATTTTTGGGGAAACTTTTTTGGAATTTTTACAAAAGGTTTTCCAACTTGAAAAACCTAAACTAAGCCTAACTTAACCAAACCTAACCCATTTGCTTGCTATATGGAGGCAAATGTGTGTACAAACTTGTCTTGTTACCACCTTAAAGCACAATAATACGGATTTGGCTAGGTTAGGCTAGTTTAGTTGTTTACCTTGGAACAATTGTTCAATCATTTTCAAAAATAAAATAAAATCGGAAATTTTCTTTCAAAAGCAGCTGACATTAGGTTCGGGTAAGTTGGGTTCGGTTGTTCAATTTAGAAAATTTTCAGAATATATATTGCTTAATTTTTGTTTCTATTTTTTTCTCCAAAGCAGGGGTGTCGATTTGTATCGATAGACACTAGCGCGTATTAAATGTCACAAATCGGGATGGGCGTTCCTCAGAACATCCAAAATCGTAACATCCAAAGAAAAAATTCCAGTTACAGAAATTCCAGCGCCTAAAGTCTAAATTTGAGGTTACAGTGACAAATGTGACGGAGGTAAGACATTTGTGGTGCAATTGCGCGCAGTGTTTAATCCGGAGGCCAATCTCATGTGACGTCGTACTGATTCGTTTTTGTACTTCGCACATTCTGATGTATCTGCGGATTGGTGTGATTTTAAATAGTGAATAAATAGCTTGCTGATATTTAATTCCCAAAGGAACAGTAGTTGAAGAAGTTGGCAGGTAAGCTTGAAAAAGTCCAGTCCATGCTTTTTTCCGATTTGTGCTCAGGGTTTCCATGTTAATATCACATAACTACCACATTTGTCTTCAAGAAGAGTTGTTTTTAGTTTACTTTTATTTATATTTTCATTCCACTGCTCTTAGTGCCCTTTCTGCCCAGGATTGGGGCACCTAATGTTGCATTTCCGTCCAGGGGTTGGCACACCTTTCGGTAAATTTACAGCTTAAGGTAATTTCTGATTATTTTTTTTTCCATGCAATGTTTAGGAATGTGATGAACATGATGTTACTGCTCATTTTGGTAAATTTGTGTTTTAAGGTGTTTTATGAATTTGTGGAATGTATCATTTCAATGCAATGTTTATGAATGTGACTCAGATGATGGGACCACTCATTTTCTATACAAATGCCTACATTTCAGGTTGTGAGCAAAATAACACCAACAAAAAGCTTTGAATTGGGTGACATAGGGTAAAGTATTTTTTTTTTAAATACAAAAATGCAACATAACCTAACCTAACCTAGCTTAACCTCCCCTTGGAGAAAAACAAAACCAAAACATCAGGCTATAAAAATTTCAAGCAATGTATTTTGTTTTACAATAAAAAAATGTAACCCAACTTAACTTAATCTAACATAAGCTGCTTTTAAAGAAAAAAGATCTATTTCTTTCAAATGTTGGAACAATTTTTGCAAAAAATGTCGAACTTAAACACTTAAACTAATCTAACATCACCAAACATAGCCCATTTGTTTGCTTTATGGAGGCAAATGTGTAATAACTTGCCTAGTTACCACCTTAAAGCACAATAATTCTGGTTAGATTAGGTTGGGTTAGGTTTTTTCATATGCAAAATTTCAAGAAAATAACTTGCTATATATTTTTCCAATCTTGTTTTTGTAGTTGTTTTCTCCAAGGTCAGGTTAGGCTAGGTTACGTTAGGTTATGTTGAATTTGTAATGTATTTCTTTTAATTGCTATGTTACTAACTCCAAGCCCATTTTTAATGTTATTTTGCTCACAACCTGCTCACAACCACAAGCATTTACACAAAAACTGAGTAGTGCCATCAGCTTAGTGACATTCATGAACATTGCATTGGAAATTTAAATTAAAAAATATTAATAAAACACATAAAAGCACAAATTTAATGTCCTTTCTTCTGCAAATGCATGGCTTTCAATTGGAAGTAAAAAATGACACAAAAAAGGGTGTGGAGTAAGGAAATATAGCATGCAAATAATGTTCAAGATGTATGATAACCTTACCTAACATAGTTTAACTTCCCATACAAGAAATTAATTGTTTTTAATTTAAATTTTCGAGGCATTTTCTCAAATATTTTCAACTTAAAAAACCTAACCTAAGCTGGCCTGAACCGTTTATTATTTTTTTGTAGAAAAATAATTAACAAAAATTATTTACCAACAAATGATTCTTTTTATAACTTACAACAAAAGCCTAACCTAACATGACAAACCTAACCCCTTTGTATGCTTCATGGAGGTAAAATGTGTGTAAAACTTGTCTTGTGGTTACCTTAAACTGTGATAATACCTGGCTTTTGGGGTAATTTTTCAGCTCATGGTACTCTCTGACTTCTTTGAAGTTCTTTTTTTAATGCAGTGTTTGTTAATGTGCTGAACATGATGTAACCGCTCATTTCCTCTGCAGATGCACACTTTTCAATTGTGAGGAAAAATAACATAAAGACATAAAGACATAAAAGAGCAGTGCAACTATGAGCCACAAGGGCCCTTCTTGGTTGCACTTTGTACACTGAACCAGTTGCCCACCAAATCTGGCAATCAACCCTCCCTGGAATACAGAAAAACAAGCCCCCTATTCTTATGATTGTCTATGCCGTTTTTAAAGATGTTCAGTGTGTTGCTACTGACAATTGTTCCTGGCAGCTGGTTCCAGTGTTCTACTACCCTGTTGATGAAGAAAGACTGTCTTAACCTTGTCCTGCTGTGCTTAACTTTAATTTTGAATTGATGACCTCTAATTGCATCATTTCTGCTAAATTCAAACATTTCCCCGAGATATCCCTGTTCCTGACCATGAACAAATTTAAAAACCTCGATGAGATCTCCTCTCAGCCTTCTATATCTAAGTGAAAACATATTCAATTTCTTCAATCTTTCCTCATATGCCAGGTTGCCTATACCATTAACCATTTTTTGTTGCCCTCTTTTGTACTCTCTAAAAGCCAACAATCTTTCTCATAACTAGGGGACCAAGCTTGGACACAGTATTCCAAATGTGGCCTGACATATGCACAGTAAAGCTTCCTGATGACCTCCTCACTTTTGTATGACACATTCCTCTGTATCGCCTCAAGCATTCTTAGTGCCTTCTTCCTAGCTTCTTTGGTCTGTTCTGATGCCCCCAATTTTGTGTTCAAAATAACACCTAAGTCCTTCTCCTGCTGAGTCACAGATAGTACTTGGCCATCCATCAAGTATGGCGCCTTCATATGCTGCCTACCTACATGCATGACTTTGCACTTATCAAAATTAAACTTCATTTGCCATTTTTCGGACCACTTCACAAGCTCGTCTAAATCGTTCTGCAGCAAAACCTGCTCATTGTGCCCTGTTATTGCCCTAAAGATCTTCAAATCATCCGCAAATTTCAAAACCTTACTGCTTAGGCCACATTCAATGCTATTCACAAATATAATGAACAACAGTGGCCCCAGTACCGACCCCCTGAGGGACTCCACTAAGAACGTTTTGCCACGATGACTTTGTACCATTAAGCATCACTCTCTGCTGTCTATCTGAAAGCCACAACTCAATCCATTTTAGGATGCTACCTGCAATGCCATGGACCTGAAGCTGCATCATTAACCGTTTATGGGGTACCTTGTCAAAGGCCTTATTAAAGTCAAGATATGCTACATCAACCTGATTTCCCTGATCAAATTGTTCTGTAGCAAAATTTAAAAAGTCCAAGAGATTTGTGAGACACGATCTCCCTTTTCTAAACCTATGTTGAGTATCTTGAATCAATCTGTTTCCTTCCAGAAAACTAACTATTCTATCTTTGATAATTGATTCGAGTACCTTGCAGACTAGGGATGTGAGGCTTACTGGCCTATAATTTTCAACTTTCGCTCTTTCTCCTTTCTTGAAAATAGGAACTACATTTGCCCTTTTCCAATCTGTTGGAATTTCATTTTGTGAAACTGATCTACAAAATATTATACTAAGTGGAATTGCCAGTTCCTTTTCAGCTTCCCGCAATACCCTAGCATAAATTCCATCAAGTCCTGCTGCCTTGTTTGGCTTTATTTTTCTGATATAATTGAAAACAACATCACTATCAATGAAATCAACATTGTGTATCTGATCACCTGTCACTGAACTGTGGTTCACGGTTGGCAAATTTGTCACATCCTCCACTGTAAACACTGATTTAAACTGCTTGCTCAGCTCCTCAACCATCTCACCATCCTCACTCAATATAGTCCCATTTACTTCCAGTGGACCAATTGTGCTTGAAACTTTACTTAGCTTGTAGAAACTAAAGAACTTTTTACTGTCCCCATTACAGTTCCTAGCCAAATCCAATTCTTTTGCCCGCCTTGCTGCTCTGGTTTTCTGCTTCACAGCATCTCTAGCTTTTTGATACGACCTTAGATTTACGATATTTGAAGCTTCCTTAAATACTCTAAATGCATCTTTCTTAGCCTTAATTGATCTCCTCAAATCTGGCGTAAGCCATGCTGGCTTTCCTACCCTTCTTTTGCGCCTTTGCTTTTGGGGGACATGTCTAATCTGAATTTCCCTCAAGTAAGATTTGGACTTTTCCCACATTTCACAGGCATTTAAATAAAAAAATTATTATTCCCATTTGATGGCACTTAAAGCCTCTCTCATGGAGTCAAAGTCTGCCCTGTTAAAATTTGGAATCTTTGCCAAGTTATCCTTGATTGTCCCTACTATTTGTACCTTAAATCTCACTATGTTATGGTCACTTCTTCCCAGAGTTTCTCCTACAGTCAAGTCTTGAACTAAATCACTTAAATCTGAGAAGACAAGGTCCAAGAATGAGCCCTGCCTGGTTGGTTCCATTACAAACTGGTGTAAGAACAAGTCCTCTTCAAGGCATTTCCTAAACAGTTTACATGATGGGGAACCAACACCAACATTTTCATATCCTTTTAGATGAAAGTCACCAAGAATAAGGCATTTCCTATGAATGTTTCTACCAATTTCCTCACAAATCACCTTATCGAGCTCCAGTTGCTGAGAATGTGGCAAGGTTCCTGATTGATACAAAGCTCCAATCCTCAGTTTATTGCTGTTCCCTCTTGGTGGAACATGGAAAAGGGGGCTTGGATTTGAGTAATATAGGATGAAAAATAATGTTCAGATAACAAAAAAAAAGTAACATAACCTAACCTAACCTAGCCTAGACTTCCATGCAAGAAATGATTATTTTTATGCCCAATTTCCCCTCCCCCAAAAAAAAATATTTTCTCACACGTTTTCAACTTAAAAAGTCTAACATAACCTAATCTAGCTTGAACCGTTTTTCAAGACTTTTTTATTTACTAACTTACAACAAAAGCCTAGCCTAACGCAACTAGGCAACACCTAGCTCCTTTGAATGATTCGTGGAGGTAAAATGGGTGTAAAACCTGTCTTGTGGTTACCTTAGACTGCAATAATATCTCTTTTTGTGCTACATGGTGCACGTGATGAACCTCCATCTGCATGCTGCATGAGAGCATTGCACTTATTGCTTCACAAAGAACAATAACATGTTGAAAGTACTATATTTTCAGGAATGGAATCCAGTGCTGATAACATTTTCTGAGTTATAAATTTGCAGATCAGATCTACATCATTTGTGTTAATAAATATGAGAAATTCATAGAAATGCATACACCGGTTTGTGGACAAGAAGTTATTCTGATGATTTCTGATGTATTGGAAAATGACAAATTTTCATGATGGAAGCAGGCAAAGTTAAAGTACTTATATCTCAATAAGTGGTCAGTTCACTAACAAGACAGCAAATTCACTCAAATAGCACTCAAAATGCCAGGCGGCCCACTCTTTTTGCAAGTTTAAAATCGATGACAGTACTTTCTTGAATGATGTTTAAAGCACATGAAAGAAATGTATTGCTGACACTTGTTAGGAACTGATGTATGTAACGTTAATTAACATTTCTAATGTCCTGATGTTTGTACACAAAATATAGCTCACTATTCTAAATAGCATGGTAAGTATGATGCCATATATCATGGCTAATTTATGGCCAAACTGTTATGCAGCAGATTCCCTGCATTGTTACTTAGTTATTTGGGCTTTAGGGCACAGACCATGTTGATCACATAGCTCCCTGCATTGTTGTTAACTGATATATCAGTATGTTTGCAAATTCACTGATGAGTGAATCCATACCATTCTCACTGGGGTATAAAAGCTACATTATAACATTGCTTCTACAATGCATATAACAGAAACCCATCTCGATTGTCCTACTTACTCAGGACACCATAGAAGTCAATGAAGCCAATGAAAACCATAGAAGTCAATGAAAATGTTACTTCATCCCCTGTATTGTTAATGGAAACAAGTCTCTTGAACCACATGTTATGTCCTTCACAGTGTTGCTCCATCCACCTCCAACTCCAACCCTGACCAAGCTTCAGGAACTCATCCATCTCCAAAGCAGTCTGTTGAAGAATGTATGTATTGCAGCATAACTACTGTGACCGGAATTCCATGGTATCCATGTCGCCTTACAATCCATCCTTGCTGATCCATGTAGCAGATGTTTGACTGTCCTCAAACTGTCTGGATAACTGGGGAGTTGAAATCACATGTGAGTGATGAAACAGATGAACTATTCCTGGATTCTTATGTTGCATCATTGCATGGCACAGTGACATACCGAATGGGGAGGGGGAATTGTGGGCAGTTGCCCCCCCCCCCCCTCCTGATAGGTTGTGGGCCCCCAAGAATCCGCCGAGCTTATGACAAAAATGCGCTATGCTCCCTAAAAATTTCACTCGGTCCACCAAAAATCGCACCGGGGCTAAAAAAAACACTTTGGGGGCCCCCAAACGTAGCGCAGGGGCCCCGATAATGACGCTGGGGCCTCAAAAGTTTGCACCTGGGCCCCTGAAAAATCACGTTGGGGCCGCAAACAAGTCGTGCCGGGATTCAAGAAAATCACGACGGGGGCCACAAACGGTCGGGCCTGGGCCTCCTGAAAATCACGCCGAAACTGGGGTACTAAGAATTATCACCCGGACCCTGAAAATCACGCCAGGGGCCTGACAGGTCCCATCGGGGCTCTAAAAGTCTCGTTGAGATCACCCAACAAATGAAGCCGGGTAAATAAAAAACAGTCCGGACACGGAAAATCAATCTGGGATCTCAACAATAGCTCCAAAAGCCCACAAAACTTGTTGGGTCCCCACAAACGTGTCGTAGCCACCGCAAGGATCCCAACAAGTGACGACGGGGCCCCAAAAAATCGCACTTAGACAAAAACAAATTAACGCCGCTTCTCTTGAAAATCTCACTGGGGCCAAAACGTCGTGCCGGAGCCCCACAAGTTGCAGCTGGCTTCCCAAGTACCAATATATACCCGGAATATCACCTTGCGGACGGAAAATTCCGTCAAAGATCCACAAAATAAGAAGTCGTCGGACGCCGGAAAAGAAACCTGTTTGGGCACCGGAAAAACCGCACCGAGAGCCAGAAGAATCGTACCGGGTTTCAAAAATAGCCTGCAGGGGGCTTCAGTGGCGCAACCAGGATTTCAGTTCGGGGGAGGGGGCAGGGTTGGAGAGCGGGCGCCCTCGCAAGCGGGCCCCCCTCATGTTTTTAAAAAGTCTGCGGAAAACATGCACCTACTTTTCAGCGGGCCCCTATGGTTGTAAAACTTCGCAGAAATAAAAGCACTTTTCCTTTACGTGCCCCTTCCTCCTAGAGAAATAATATGATATATGTATACATGCAATGTATACATGCATATTGGTTCAATGCGGGCCCCTCAATCAAAATGGGCCCCGGTTCGAGGCGGGCCCTGGTTAAAACGGGCCCCCAGATTTTCAGTTGGTTCAAAGGGCCCCTGATTCGAGCCACAGATCCGCTTCGCGGGCCCCTAGCCAGGGCTCTGAGTAGGGTGGCCCACTCCGAGCCAGGGGCCCGCTTCGCGGGCCCCCAAAAAATTTCGGGGGGGCATGGCCCCTTGGCCCCCCCTGGTTGCGCTACTGGGGGGCTTATAAAAATAGATTTCACCACAAAAACCACAAGGAGACTCCATCGAATCGACCAGAGCACCGGCAAATTAAGAATGGGTCCCGAAAGAAAATTATCCGAAGGGCCTTTCTACTCCCGATCGTGCAATCTGCGGAAAAAAACACGTTGAGCAGCCGCAGTGGCGTACTAAAGGGAAAAATTCCCCTCCCTAACGTTAGGCACCAAGGAAATACTTTCACCCATCGTCATCACCGTTCAGGTCTGCTGTGCTCTGATGCTTCATCAATGCCGGCGTGTTTTAGCCTGCATCTGATCGCTGAAGTATTTTTATTTAAGCTGGTGTGTGTTTGTTGGTGTGTGGAGTGAGGAGGAGGGTAACAATGACGGTGACGATAGATCCGAGCCCACTATATGGCACTGCAGTCGCATGCTATTACTCAGAGTTGTTATGTTGGTGAGTTCGAGTCTAACCGGTCGCTACTCTTCGCCCGCGACCAATCGGCGTGAGAGATTGGCGACGCTAAATGACACAACGGTCGACATGTCGTAGAACCAATAAACAGCCAAAAGTTGTTATGTTGACATGTACTGAGCACTGCTCTTTTAATTATGTGACTTCACCAGTTATTGGACGATTTTCCCCGTTGGTGAGGATGCTGAATAAACATAAACATACACATCGTCGAATAAAAATAAAAATTTATGATATCTGAAAATATAGTGGGCTAAATCCGATGAGTTTGTTTTTTTTTGGGGGGGAGGTGGGTCTAGTGCGTTGGCACTTCGCGCCTCCCAATGTTTTTCCAAAATCGACACCCCTGCTTCAACAGCAGAATCACCCAAATAAAGCTATTAAAATAAAATAAAATAAAGCACCAAAGTAAAGGGAAAATACCATTACCTTGGAAAACAGACACTCAGATCCAAACCAGCACCACATTCCTAATTTCTTTGATTTATTGATTATTTGGGTTTATGGACGTGCCGACTACATGGCCATTTAGCATCCATATCTATAATTTCAAAGAATCCATCTACCAACATCCAACACTTTCAATGTCTATCTATCTTACATATCCAGCCCCACTCACCCAATCCCATGTAACACATGTGGCTTGAGTGCCCAACGAATAATTTGTAGACTCCATCCATGCATGCTTGAAGGGGCCTGTGTGGAGCACACCTACTTACAATAAATCTCACCCCATCCACCACTACTTAGAACTCAAAAACAAGATTTTGCAGTCCAAAAAGAGTCATCCACCCTATTTTTAAGCCTAATATAGGTATTTGGCATTTCATCGGCGTCATCCACATATTTTACGTTATATTTTAAAGTTATGCGCAAGGTTTGACGCATACTTTGACCGCGGCGGGCGGCGGCGGCGTTCCAGTGCTGCTGATGACGTTTCCAGTGGTAGGCGGAGCCTATTTTGACCGCAGAGCCGCAGCGACCGCAGGTTCCGTGAACAGGGCCACGGTTCGGCTGGCATCCATACGTAGTCACCACTCCAGTAGATATACCAGTACGGCGGACACCATTGGCCTCCAACACGCTGCTGTCCACTCTCTTGGAGCAGCCGAGTATTAGTGCCTCACCAGTACCATAACCACATCGTAATAAAGCAATAAAGAGCAATGCAACGTAGGTCAGTAGAAGTGGTTTCATGACAATGAGGATAGCATGACTAGGAGTGTGCGCGCTTTATAAGGCACACTGTAAGTCGGTGCAATATGCACCAGTACAGTCACGTGTACTTTGAAAGGGTGATGAGGCTGCTTGGATAGCATGCGACAGACTGAGACGGATTGATAGACTGAGACGGACCGCTTCACTGCTTCACTGCTTCACAGCAAACTGTAATCGAATTGCGGAGTGAATAATCGATGATCAACGATGCGTACGGTTGGTGCTCCGGACCGTGTTTTATGGCGTTGAGTGATTTGAAACGATTTCCTGCTGAGTCACACCATACTTTTGCCTGTCCATCGACGTCGAAGATTCCACGTTTTGTCTTCTTGACGAAACGTAGTTGCTGCACGTTTGTCTCCAGAAATCCCGAAGGGTTATCGAACACCTGGAGCCCTGAGGTCGAAGCCGACCAGCGTCGGTGGGTATCAGCAGTTATATATATTCTGACCACGCACCGAGAGAGCCAGCCTGATGTGCGGCTGTCGGCTCCTGATGACACGCCGCCCTCACCAGATGCGCTCATCAGCGGACCAATGGCGCCCGTCGCCGACCATGTGCGCCATTTCTCGCCGCGCTCACCGCGCCGCTTATCGTCGTCCATCCGTCAGTCAGCTGAATGGGATGGATATCCTCAGACAATAAATCGATACTCTTTAGACGGCGTCGTCGCCCGTCGCTTAATTGGACACCGGACGTCAGCAGTGACCTATTTCGACAGGCAAGTATGGGTCAAAGGTCGGACATTCCCCGCGGCCGTCAGTTAGTCAGCGGCGGAGGGGGAGGGGGGGTGGACCATAATCCAACTCGGTACGGTGCCTACCCTTGGTGGCCCGATAACTCACCAGGGCCGCCCGCCTATTGTCAGCGGCGGGGGGGGCTGGACGGTAACCCAACTCAGTACAGTGCCTGCCTTTGGCTCGATGTCTCGCCAGGGCCCGCCACCCATCATCAGCAGTCAGCTTCGTCAGCTGTTTTTCGTCGGGAATGAGGTTGTGCGAGGTGGCTGTCAGTTCGTCGAAAGTTAGCTACCTGTCTGAGTCAGCACGTGATCGGTTGATTGTATTTCGTCGGTATTGGATTTGTATATCGCAAACAGTGAGACTGCGTGCTCAGTTTGCCGTTCGATCATCAACATAACAGAGGCGGATCTAAACATTACTCGCATTCACTCGTAAGTCACTCCGCTGATTCTGTCAGTCGTGCGGATAGTTGCACGACTGACGACAGATAGTCGTCTGTCAGCCGCCTGACAGTCAACTGTCTATCGTCAGGCGGTCAGCTCACTGAATCTCACCAGACGGCAGCTAACTCCCTCAGGTAGCTGTAGCTGCGGCTCTTATGATTCATCTGACTATCGCCAAACAGTCAGCTGTCGGTCGTCTGACAGTCAGCTGTCTCTCGTCAGGCTGTAGTCCGTCTGTCCTGAGACGATATATGGGCGGTAGCAGCTGTCTCTCGTGAGGTGGTAATCCGCCTGTTCTGAGACGAGATATGGGCGGTAGTCCGTCTGCCCTGGGACAAGATATGGGCGGCAGTCCGTCTGTCCTGAGACGAGATATGGGCGGCAGTCCGTCTGTCCTGAGACGAGATATGGGCGGCAGTCCATCTGTCCTGAGACGAGATATGGGCGGTAGTCAGTCTGTCCTGGGACGCGACGTGGGCGGTAGTCAGATGTCTCTCGCCAGGCGGTAATTCATCTGTCCTGAGACGAGATATGGGCGGTAGTCAGCTGTCTCTCGTCAGGCAGTAATCCGTCTGTCCTGAGACTAGATATGGGCGGTAGTCAGCTGTCTCTCGTCAGGCGGTAATCCGTCTGTCCTGAGACGAGATGTGGGCGGTAGTCCGTCTGCCCTGAAATGAGACGTGGTCGGTAGTCAGCTGTCTCTCGTCAGGCGGTAATCCGTCTGTCCTGAGACGAGATATGGGCGGTAGTCCGTCTGCCCTGAAACGAGACGTGGGCGGTAGTCAGCTGTCTCTCGTCAAGCGGTAATCCGTGTGTCCTGAGACGAGACTTGGGCGGTAGTCAAATGTCTCTCTTCAGGCGGTAATCCGTGTGTCCTGAGACGAGACGTGGGCGGTAGTCAAATGTCTCTCGTCTGGCGGTAATCCGTCTGGCCTATGACGAGACGTGGACGAGGGGAGAATTACCGAACTAGAAGGGCTGCCAGTTTGATGTTGCAGGGTTTTTTGTCTTCAGTGCGGTGGATTTTGGTAGGGCCGGACGTTCAGTGGGTGCTCTTGGCCTCGACTATTCGCACCGAGACACACACGGCTCCAAACAAATGGTGAAAACCGCCTGAGGTGGGGCTTCTGAACAACACAATTAGCGAATGTCGGCGGCTATTCAACTGTCGGCTGGTACAAACGTCACCTCCCAAGTGTGGTCATTAAAACAGATGCTGCTTCCTGAAAAGTCGCACTGTATTTTGTAAAAGTGTCGTGTCGTGCACACCAAAGGCACTTGTACTGGATCCAAAGGACAACGGATATGTTTAAATGTGAACTATGTGCATTAAAAAAAAATATATATATTGGCAGACGCAGAGTGCCATCCGATAGAGATTGTTGCGTTAACTATGTGCACTTGGCTGCTCATGGGGTGGAAATTGGAGGTGAGATATGGGGATACGATGATCTCACTATCGGCATAGGTAATAGGAATACGACGACCTCGCCTTCAGGGTCGTTGTATCGAGTTTCGGACACCGTAATGGGGAATCCAAGCAAACTGGTGTTCCGTCAACTTTGGCCGATGTCCCTACACCCGGGGATGAGACAGCAATGATGTGCTATGATATGCTACAGCTGTGCCGATTGGACATGTGATTAGTCACCTCGTGAGATATGATGGCCGTCGCGTTTGCAATCACTTCGGCTCTGATTCGCCTCTTCTTTTAAGTTTAAATTTACTAAGCAAAAGAATGAGGTCCAACAAATCTTACACGACATTCCCAGCAGTTCCTTTATGATTCTTTCGGCTATATAGCGGGACAGCATAGAGCATTCAACGTAAGATAACATCATAACGTAACAAAAGTGCGACATAATTTCCTACCCCTTAGCTTATACCTAGGTAAGCGGCATCAGGGAGCTTAAGCCTAGGGATATGGAGACAAGGTAAGCTGCATCAGGGAGCTCAAGCCTTGGGATAGGGAGACAAGGTAAGCGGCGTCAGGAAGCTCCAGCCTTGGGATAGGGAGACAAGGTAAGCGGCATCAGGGAGCTCAAGCCTTGGGATAGGGAGACAAGGTAAGCGACATCAGGAAGCTCCAGCCTGGGGATAGGGAGACACTGCAAGCGGCATCATGGAGCTCCAGCCTTGGGACAGGGAGACAAGGTAAGCGACATCAGGAAGCTCCAGCCTGGGGATAGGGAGACACTGCAAGCGGCATCATGGAGCTCCAGCCTTGGGATTTTCCGAGTTATGTGAAGCATTTTACTTTTTACCTTCCAGTTACGTCGAATGCGTACATGTCGGGGTAGAAGTCTGTTAACTCGTTTATGCCATACATTGTGCACTCTGACTGTGAAACAAATGCGATTTGATACTTCAATATCGATGATCTGCTACTAAATGAGTCTGACACCATAGCATGCAAGAAGGTCAAAGTCACGTATTATGTTGTAAGATCAAGTACCTGGAAATATATGATGATATATGATAGTTAAAGCTCACGATTTTCGAAACAGATCGTGCTCAGAAAAAAATTATGGAAAAAGCTAATTAATCGGTCTAAAAGAAGGGACAGAACAGCGGCGAAAACATCAAAAGCGTCAAAACGGCGACGAAAACAAATCGATCACATTTCAAAAACCTGTCCTGCTATTTATCTGAACCTGAGAGCACTTGGGGGACACACTTTGCAAGTTCAATATTTCAGTTTTTGAACATGTGAATTATTTATTATTAATTAATTAAGTAATTAATTAATTAATTAATTAATTGATCAAAATGATTAATTATTCGGACTCACTCTGGGTAGAGATTAAATATTTTAGCCAGTACTTCGACCTTTATTGACGGGTTTTCTAAAGGGCTATGAACTAGATGAAACAAAACAAAAAATACAGCTAGGCAAGTAAATCACGTGAGAAGAAGCCTAGAAGTGGACCGTTGTCAGAAGAAGAAGAAACAGCAGAAGAAGCAGTGGGGAAAAAAGAAGAGACAGCAGAAGAAACAGCAACACAGACCAGATGAGAGAAAAACAGACAATGATACCCTCACCACACACAACGGTGTCATGATTCCTTCGCTACACAAAACTGGACTGTATACAATCACACCTAAATACCTAAATGGGTCGAACGTGGTGTTAGTGGTGGTTTTTGCTGTTCTTTGACAGAACACTGTCCCATATCGGGCTCAATTTAAACTCCCCGACACCCTGGTTGAGTGAAGGGCTGCTCATCCTGATTACGATCGCCTCCCTCATCACGCGGCGATATCACTGTTTTCTACAGCTAGTGTGGTTGCCTGGGAGGGTAGAAATCGTGTCGACACCTGAGCCAGTGCTCGGCCAGTGGGGAAGTGTCACCACACCCATACTTGAGAACCGCCACGTGTTCCTTCAGGCGGACACTTTTTGGTCGGCCCGTTTCTCCAATATAGGAGGCGCCGCACTGGCAGGAAGTTTTGTATACAACTCCTTTACAGTTCTGTGTCGGAATTGGGTCCTTGGGCCGCGAGAGTAAGCTCCTCAGTGTAGGTTTTGAGCCGTGAGCAACACATATGTTGTGCTTAACCAGCGTGAGACTTATCCGCTCGTTAACTCCCTTTGTGTAGGGATACTAATATACCTAAGTTTCTCTTTTCTGGCAGCAGGTTGCTGGGCTGTGGGGACAGGTTGCTGGACTGCAGGGTCAGGTTGCTGGACTGTAGTGGCAGGATGCTGGACGACAGGATGCTGGACTGGACAAAACTTCCTGCCAGTGCTGCGCCTCCTATATTTGAGAAACGGGCGACCAAATAGTGTCCGCCTGAAGGAACACGTGGCGGCTCTCAAATATGGGCATGGTGTCACTTCCCCACTTGCCGAGCACTGGATCAGGTGCCGACAAGATTTCGACCCATCCTAGGCAACCACACAAGCAGTAGAAAAACAGTGATATCGCCGCGTGGTGAGGGAGGCGATCGAAATCAGGATGAGCAGCAACCAGGGTGTCGGGAAGTTTAAATTGAGCCCGATATGGGACAGTGTTCTGCCAAAGAACAGCAAAAACCACCGCTAACACCAAGCTCGACCCATTTAGTTATTTAGGAGTGATAGTATACAGTCCAGTTGTATGTAGCGAAGGAGTCATGACGCCGTTGTGTGTGGTGAGGGTATTATTGTCTGTTTTTCTCTCATCTGGTCTGTGTTGCTATTTCTTCTGCTGTCTTCTTTTTTTCTCCACTGCTTCTTTTTCCCCACTGCTTCTTCTGCTGTTTCTTCTTCTTCTGACAGCGGTCCACCTTTAGGCTTTCTCACGTGATTGACTTGCTAGCTGGATTTTTTGTTTTGTCTCATTTAGTTCATAGCCCTTTGGAAGACCCGTCAATAAAGGTCGAAGTATTGGCTATCTTTTCGCTGTACTGTCAGACTCGCTGTAGTGAGTCTGAATAATTAAGCATTTTGATCATTGACATCCACCTGGGTAGAAATGTGCTTCCGCAGCTACATATTAATTACTTACAAAATTATGCACAAGGCCGTATCAAGGCATTTGCAGCGCGTTGAACTCTTGCTCAATATCCTGCCGTTGAACTGGAATTCATCGACCGGGTGTTGGCGCGTCAATGCCACAAGATCTGCTCAGCAATAGGGCCCTAGTCCAAAAATCTACATCAGCAAGAATTCGGACTACATTTCTTTAGAAATACAAAATGTTAGTTTGCTTAGATTATATCTACGTTTGAACTGGTGAACTGACCTGAGGTCATTATTCTATATTTTAGCATTTTCTTTTGCATTGCTCATTTTCAATGCAAACATCTTTCAGCTTTCACCCATGTCTTGTACGACTTGTTCATAATAAATGTTTCACCTGGTGACTAAGACAAAAACCACCTTAAAACTTATAAATTTGACATTTGCCTGCCCTGGTGTCCTGACATTGATATCATTTAATCCTCGTGTAATATAAAATGTGCTGCTTAAATGTCGAACGGTATGCCAAACATAACATGTCATTAATGGAATAGGAGTTATCACAAATAATCCCCGGGCCGTTTGGTCAAGCTGATTACGCTCGTCCTGCGGGGGATAATTCGCTAGCATTGTGAGAAGTAAGAAAAGCATCATTACTATTGTCGCAATAATACCTTTGATTCGATATCCGCTTTTGAGCAAAATATTGTGGTACCACAACTTTTGTAGAAATAATGTGAATCGGAGAATAATTGCAATGTTTAATATTTGCCAATAATAGGAAACCAATTCCAAAGCAGAGTACATAGGGAACTTACATATGAAATACTTTATGGAAAGTACATTTTATGCACAGATTCAGGTAGGATGCATGGACAGCACACAGAGTTTCCGCTTTTGAACGTAATTACACTGTAGTCTCCAAATTGCGAAGCGAACGATGCAGTGGTGAAGCAAAGACAAGTGCACTTAGAATGTTGCGCTGCAACATATGGTGCCCGAAGACTTGATGAAAGGTCACGTTGTAACTTTTGACTGGACAACCTCATCCACTTTCAGGGATACACCTATCATACTTTATTTAGTGTCATAATTGGCGCATTTCTGGGATAAAGGGATAAGTTTCTGGGATAAGTTGAATTCGAATTCAGCAACAAAGGCTACCCTAGAAAACAATATGTTCCCAAACGATGAACTTTAGTCATTTGGATCTTCTAACCTGGACTCGCCAATGCCTTATTCAAATAATTTTGGCACTGGGTTGGCACTGCCAATTTGGCAAATGTGCTGAGCGCTGCCTTGGTAACAGCTCGATAAGTTAACCGTCTGTAAACAAACATGTTTTTTTTTAAAACCATCAACTTAGTTCAGCCTGGGTCACCTCGGTCAGTGACCTGGGATGACCTTGAAAAGGTGCAAACATTGAAATGCACGAAGAAGACATGTTATATAATGTAATAAAGGTACGTAATACCATTTAGCTGCCTGAGAAGACAATTAATGGTATTTGGACAATTCATCATCTTTGAGGAGAAGCTTAAATGTATACATTTGGATCGTGTCTCCGTGGTCTGACCTGATAGCGAACTGGAACTTGCGTTCTATCAAATGCAGTCCGGCTCTTTGGCTTAGATTGTTAGGTTGGGAACTCCGAGCTGGTGACAAAAAATTAGTTTTGACCTTGCCCTTACCTCACCACCTGACATGAAGTCACTCAAGCTATTTTTGCTCAAATGCTTACATCTTGATATGGAAAAGCTTTGGATATTTTTGAAGCTCTGTTTTTGGACAAGTACCCCGAAAATGACAATTTTTCCGAACTCCTAAAATTTGGAATTGTTAGGCATTATGATACGTGAGGTAAAATAATGTATATATATATATATATATATATATATATATATATATATATATATATATATATATATATATTACTTTACCTCACGTAATTTCCATAATGCCTAACAATTCCAAGTTTTAGGAGTTCATTCATCCATGTTTCCCCGTACATATTCTCCCATGCATCTACCTGAATGACTAGTGCTCCCACTCTCCCTTTGCCGTTAGTCGGTAGTGCCTATACTTAGTACAGTAGCGGCGTGAACGTCACCATGGGCTCTGGGTAGGGCCGTGAGTTACCGTAGGTGGTTTTAGGCAGATTTCTTTCATGAAAACCAGAAGATAATGTTGGATTTCACGAAGTTGCGTGAAGAGGCGCTTTCCCCATCCCACTGTAGTGATGTCCATGGCCATGAGAAGCGGCGCATCGTCAATACTTTGGGCAGACGCATGAAGGACACACCTCGATAATATAAGCTAACTTAGCTGTTATTCTCTTTTTACAATTCCAGGCACTTCACATTGTTTTTGAACTCAGGCTTCATCTTTCCAGCTACTAGATGTTTGGATGATTTGAATGCTTTGATGGCCTTGATGAATAGATGTTTGCTTTTTTGAGGTATTGAAGGGTTGCTTATAGCTTCTGCTCCTTTCTAGCTTCCCGGAACTTCATGATTAAGCAAAGCATATGTACATATACATATATATATATATACATATATATATATATATATATATATATATATATATATATATATATATATATATATATATATATATATATATATATATATATATATATATTGTGTTGTTGTGTGTTGTGTGTGTGTGTGTGTGTGTGTGTGTGTGTGTGTGTGTGTGTGTGTGTGCTTGTCTCTATCGCGTGAGAAATTGATCACGAAAAAGTGCAGGAGATAACATTTTAGTTTGACCAACATGAAAGGGAACATCATATTAGTCTTGCATTAGGAACAAATTCTTGTGGCAGACTACGGCCTCCTCCAAGGAAATTTCACTAAGTGGGATTTCTTGCTCATGCTTAATCAGTACAGTATGGATTCACAGGCGGATCTAGCCCACGGGATTGGGGGGGGGGGGGGGTAGCTTTCGGCACGGGCCCACCCTTATCCCCCAGTGGCGTACCTATGGTTTGCGTCATGGGAGGGGGGAATCGGATTTGGAGTGTGCCCAACCTACCACTATTTTTGGTTTGAAGACATCGGATTTCGACTACTATTTTTCAAAGGAGACCTTTTTTTTTAATATAGCAATTAATGACAGACTTAATTTTGCTGTGGATGGGTCCAATCTATCACCATCGTCTCCCAGTCCCTGGATTTCAACCCTACCTCCCCTCATCCTGGTCGAATGAGTTCTTTTTGTATCTCTTGATTTCACCCCAGACTGCTGAATCTACACCTACATAAATCAGTTGAAAATGTAAACTTTTCCAATTTCAGGCATTCTAGTTCATAACGCCCGGTAACCACCAGGCCAACGTTCGTGCACGTGTACACACGCCTTGCGCAATCGGCGCATTCGCCACAATTCGTGCGATTCACACGGTTTCTGCTAGGCCTGCTATGCTTTGCTAGTTGCTACCATATGATAGTCCTCCGCCATATTTGACGTGATGGAATGCTTCGTATTTAGGTTGGCTGGAAAAATGGATTGATTTAATTCGATGATTAGTTCTTGTTTTCCCACATTTGCTGGTGGTTACGAAACCCGGATACCGCTGAGTTTTGATGCACTTCATGTCTTTGGTTAAATATGCTCCCAGAATGGCTACCAAACCCTGGCTCGGTGTTCCTTTTGGACCCATTGGGTTTTTCTTCGTCTACATATGTGCTTTAGGGCCCAGCCAATTTTTGTTAGGGGCCCGGCACATTTTTGAGACCCCAGCTCTCGTTAGAGTTGTGTTGCTTTTTTGTGCACCGATGCGTTTTGTTAGGTACCGGCGCCTTTTGAAATACCACAACGTGTTCATTTTGTGTCCGGACTTTTTGTTCTTTTAGGACCATGTCGCTTCTTGCGAGCCCATAGCTGTTTTTGAAGCCCTCAGCGGTCTCATGGCCCCGGTGTGATTTGTGGACCACCAATGTGTTTTTTAGAGCTCCCAGTGTGTTTATTTAGGGATGCAACACATGTTTGAAGGCCCTGTCGCTTTTTTGCGAGACACGGTGCGCTTTGGAGGATCCGATGCCTTTTCGGTCTCTCGTTGTGCTCTTAGGGGATCTGTTTTTGGGCTCCTGAGGCACATTGTGAGATCCCAACACGATTATGGGGATTCTGGCGTGATTTTTTGCAGGTTCCAGGCGTGTAGTCCTGAGGACCCAACCCCAGATTTTTGCGCTCAAGGCGATTTTTGGGGACCTCTTCCAAATTTTTAAAATCGAAATTGGCCTGATTTTTTTCGGATACCCGGCGCCACACTTTTGTGCCCCTCGAGTACGTTTTTACGTGGTCGTACGCAATTTTTGAAGCCATCTGGTACTATGTCTCAGGCTCCAGAGCCATTTTACTTGCTCGCACACTTCTTTTGGAATCCCTCATTATTTTGGAGTGTTTCGGCATTATCTTTTCGGGTCCCGATGCGATTTTTTGGGTCACGCTGTGCTTATTTGGGACCCTCGACGCCGATTTTGGGAACCCTGACGGAAATGTTTGATGCCCAACCCGAATTTTTGGGACGACTGAGATAAATGTTTGGTCCCGAGCGCGATATTGGGAGGGGGGGGGGCTTGCCGGAAGTTCTCGGGGCGCGTTGTACTTAGCCGGGGTCACAGCGCGATTTTGGAGGGCCTCGGTGAAATTTCCGGCCCCGGCGCGTCTTTTCGCGCCGGTTTCATTTATATGGAGCCCCCTACGCAAATTGCTGAGGACACCGATAGGAATCTTTGGGGGCCCAGCGCGATTTTTGGGGTCTCCGACACGATTCGTGGGCAGAGATGAAAAAAGCCGGCGATACGCCGATGACAGCTAAAAGGACACAGAAGGCTGTAATGAGACAGCCAAGGACTGACCGGCCTTCTCTTCCCAAGTTTTTAAACACATATTTTTGGAAGAATTAATCATGGCAAGGTCCTTTTGCAGGCTAGTTTACATTGGCGGGCGGCACATTTTATACAGTGGTCACGTCCCTTTGGGTCAGCCACCGGCTGACAAAAAACCAGCGGCGCAGATGGCGGCCAATGTTAAACTTCCACAGACGTCGGCGATATGTTGAGACAGCAGCGAGCTGTACCATGTGTGGCAATTGCGGCGCGGTCAACCTTACTAAATCACCTGTCTGAACCAAGGATAACCAGGTCCTGGACAATGACGTCATGGGAGTAAAACACATCTGCTGGCCCGTAATTAGCGTAATAATTCGTGAAATAACACAGGAAATCAACACGAAGACAATTTTGTAGAACATACCACCACCGATACCCACAATATTACCACTTACATTGATGGATCCGCGGCTAGCTGTGTAATTTTCTGTGATATCATCAAGGTGTCGAGAACAAACTATAACTGATGGCTTAAATGGTTTCCCATGACCTTAGCACACGGGTTGACTGATTTCAATCATCAATTCGTCGGTAGGTAGGTATAACGGAAGGATACGATTTTTTTCGCCCTTGGAAGCAGCTGGAACGATGGGAAAGTCGATCACTTTGTACCATGAAGGAAGGTGAATTGTGGCTGTGCTAGCTGTAAGTATAAAGCAGAATTGCGTGACATAAAGAGGTACAACAAGTTGAAGCACGGAGAACAGCCTTTGCGCGTGAAGATGCCCCTCAGTGTTGGAGGAAGATAGGAACGAAGGTACAGATAAATGCCAAAATTTGATCAGGTAATTAATGTTTCTTGTGATGGCCCACCATACATGCCAAGCAAGGAAACATCATTGTCACTCAGCCAACTAGGATTCAACAGAAATCTGGCCAGCCATGCCATCAAGACCAACATGCTTACAATGTTTACTCCTACTCTGATCCTTAAGCTACCCACAACAATATTTTGGTATTATTGTGGGTAAGTTTGCAGTTTAAGGTAATGTCTGATTTTTTAAATTTCTTTTTCCAATACAATGCTTATGAATGTGATGAACATAATGTGATCACTCATTTCCTCAGAAAATGTATCCTTTTCAGTTAGGATGCAGAATATCACCCAAAAAGGGGCATGGAGTTGGGTACTCTAGCATAAAAAGTAACATACAAAATAAAGAAAAAAGCAACTAACCTAACCTATCCTAGCCTTCCTTGCAAACAAATATTCATATATAGAAAATGGGAAATTTTCAAACAATTTTTTTTCTTTAAAAAAATCAAATAAAAAACCTAATCTAACCTAGCCTAATGTAATCTGACCTGTTATTGAAGAAAATAAAATATATTATAAAAATTTCCATCCAATTGTAATATTCTAACTTACGACAAAAGCATAACCCAACTTAACTCAGCGAAACCTAACACTTTGTTTGCTTCATGGAGGCAAATTGTGTGTAAAACTTGTCTTATGGTTATCTTGAACTTCAATGATATCTTATTGTGTTTTAAGGTGTTCACAAGATCAGTTTTGCTACTATTTTTCATCCACCACAATCAAGCATACAAAATGGTTTGGTTATGCTAGGTTAGGTGAGGTTAGGGTTTCTAAGTTGAAGCATTTTGGAGATTTTGTCATATTCTAATTTAAAAGAAATTGTTTTCTTCAAAAGCAGGTTAGGCTCAGTTTTGCTAGGCTTTTGCATTGAAAATGTTGGTTTTGGGTTGAAATGCTTTCTGATTATTTTTATTTGTTGCCCGAAAAGAAGGTTTGGTTGTATATTTGTGATTTAATGTGTTTTGTGAATTCTTGGGATATATATTTCCAATGCAATGTTTATGAACATAACATTGTTCCAAAATCAATACAACATAACCTAGCCTAGTGTGACCTAACTTCCCTTTGGATAACAAATTAAAGAATATAATTGGAAAAATACCAAACAATGTATTTTCTTAAGATTGTCCAAATCATGAAAAACCCTAACTTGACATAACCTAACCTAACATAAGGGCTTTTGAAGAAAAACGATTACCTTTTTTGCATTTTTAAGGTAAATAAAAAAAATCACTGAAATAAAACCTAAGCTATCTAATCAAACCTAACCCATTTGTTTGCTTTAAAGAGGCAAACTGTGTGTAATACTTGTCTCATGCCCATCTTACAGCACAATCATAACAGTTCGGCTATGTTTTGTTAGGTTATGTTTTACTTTTTTTGTTCTTTTTACATTTTGTATAATATATTACCACATCCAAACCCCTTTGTTAGCGTAATTTTGCTCTTCAACTGAAAAGTAAATATTTACACCACAAATGCTTCAGCATTTGTCACATCAGCTTAATCATGTTTGTAAAGATGGCAGTTCAAAATATCATTTACAAAATGTATATAACACCTCAAGCACAAATTTGCCAATATTTGTAGGTAAATGCACATGGGTGCAACTGGGTCCTTCCTAAAATAACGTGCTAAAAATATCTTCTGATGAATTTTGTGGTGATTTAAATGAATTTGGATATGATATGAGAGTGACTTCATCAAGTTATGAAGATCAGATTCATTCAAATTCCCTAAATGGAAGAATAGGTATCACACAAGATCAGGTATCATATCAGGTATCAGGTATCATATCATCAGTAAGTTGAATGTTGGGCTACCAGCCTGAATCTCAAGGGCTACGACGCGACTCTTGAGATCCCAGCACAAATTTTTGTTCACCGGCGTCATTTATTAGGATCCCTAGCACGAGTTTTAGCGTCCTGGTCTCAACACGCAACGGGATTTTCATGGGTTCCGGTCAGACTTTTTGGGTCCTGAGTGCTATTTCGGGGGCGCCGGCCCGACCTTTCGAGACCTCCAGCTTGATTTTCAGGGGCTCCAGTGCGACTTTTTGGGGGCCATGGTCCCACATTTTGGAGCCCCAGCGTCTTTCTTAGTGGTCATTGAACGATTTTTTTTGGAGTCAGCAATGTGATTTTCAAGGGCCTCAGTGCGATTTTGGTGCCCCCTTTGACGTCTTCAGGGACCCCGCATGACTGTGTGGTCCCTCAATGTTATTTTCAGTGGTCCCGGTGCGAATTTTGGAGGCCCCAGTGTGATTTTGATGGAGTACGGTGCAATGTTTTCCGAACCCAGCTGCGATTCTTGGGGTCCCCACAACCTCCTAGTGGTGGTGGTGGTGGGAGGGGGGGGGCAATGGCAGCGTTTACTCGGGAAAAGAGGTAATGTCGCCTGGGGGAGAAAAAAGCGGATCAGCATTCCACCACGTTACACATCTTGCCTTTTACACATCTTGCCTTTTTACACCAGGTATGCATGACATATAAGTTTGATAAGTTCGCATTGTATGCTTTCTTTTTATTTTCTACTGCCCGGCTTTGCCTTCGCCCTTCATTCGCAACCAGTCTCCATTCACTGATCAACGTATCTTTCGACAAGTTTACAAAAATCATGACAATATTAATAATGTTACTGCACGGATGCTATGTTCACCAGAACACCAACGGCTCTGTTCAACTCCTTCGTCAGGGTGACAAGTGATAGAGGGACACCTACCATTGTGATAAGGGACAGGATGACACATACCACACTGATAAGCTACATGGTGCCGCATATCATTGTGATAAGTGACAGGGTGCCACTTGTCATTGCGATAAGTGACAGGGTGACACCTATCATTGTGAGATGTGACAGGGTGACACCTATCATTGTGATAAGTGACAGGGTACCGCATATCATTGTGATAAGTGACAGGGTGCCACTTATCATTGCGATAAGCTACAGGGTGCCGCATATCATTGTGATAAGTGACAGGGTACCGCTTATCGTTGTGATAAGTGACAGGGTGCCACTTATCATTGCGATAAGTGACAGGGTGACACCTATCATTGTGATAAGTGACAGGGTGCCACTTGTCATTGCGATAGGTGACAGGGTGACACCTATAATTGTGATAAGTGACTGGGTGCCACTTCTCTTTGCGATAAGTGACCGGGTGCCACTTATCATGGCGATAAGTGGCAGGATGACACCTATAATTGTGTTAAGTGACAGGGTGACACCTATCATTCTTCTAAGTGACAGGGCCATTTCTAGGACACCTATCATTGTGATAAGTGACAGGGTGACACCTATCACTCTGATGAAGATGTTGAGCCGAGCCGCTGGTGTTATCGTCCGCTGGTGTTATCGTCCGGTGGTGTTATCGTCCGGTGGTGTTATCGTCCGGTGGTGTTATCGTCCGGTGGTGTTATCGTCCGCTGGTGTTATCGTCCGCTGGTGTTATCGTCCGCTGGTGTTATCGTCCTGTGAACATGACATCCTGCATGCTGTGCCGCAACATTATTAATATAACTAAATCAATGTATCAACCAGTCTGCACTTGCAGATTATCCTGTCAATCATTCTGCGGTCACAGATCAGCCTGTCAGCTAGTCTGTACTCGCAGATCAACCTGTCAACCAGTCTGCAGTCACAGATCAACACCTCAACAAGTATGTACTCACTGATGAACGCTGGAAGCAGTTTTGCACTCACTGATCAACACATCAAGCAGTCCTGCACTATCTGATTCATGTGCTGACAGTGAGTGCTCATCAGTTCTGCACTCCCTGATAGACGTGTTCACCAGTTCTGCATTATCTGATGCACGTGTTCACCAGTTCTGCACTCATTGATACACGTGTTCACCAGTTCCGCACTCTTTGATACACGTGTTCACCAGTTCTGCACTCTCTGATACACGTGTTCACCAGTTCTGCACTCTTTGATGCACGTGTTCACCAGTGCTGCACTATTGCATACACGTGTTGACCAGTTCTTCACTCTCTGATACACGTGTTCACCAGTTCTGCACTCATTGATACACGTGTTCACCAGTTCTGCACTCTTTGATTCACGTGTTCGCCAGTTCTGCACTCTTTGATACACGTGTTCACCAGTTCTGCACTCTCTGATACACGTGTTCACCAGTTCTTCACTCTCTGATACACGTGTTCATCAGTTCTGCACTCTCTGATACACGTGTTCACCAGTTCTGAACTCTTTGATACACGTGTTCACCAGTTCTGCACTCTTTGATACATGTGTTCACCAGTTCTGCACTCTTTGATACACGTGTTCACCAGTTCTGAACTCTTTGATACACGTGTTCACCAGTTCTGCACTCATTGATACACGTGTTCACCAGTTCTGCACTCTTTGATTCACGTGTTCGCCAGTTCTGCACTCTTTGATACACGTGTTCACCAGTTCTGCACTCTCTGATACACGTGTTCACCAGTTCTTCACTCTCTGATACACGTGTTCATCAGTTCTGCACTCTCTGATACACGTGTTCACCAGTTTTGCACTCTCTGATACGTGTTCACCAGTTCTGAACTCTTTGATACACGTGTTCACCAGTTCTGCACTCTTTGATACACGTGTTCACCAGTTCTGCACTCTTTGATACACATGTTCACCAGTTCTGCACTCTTTGATACATGTGTTCACCAGGCATGCATTTGCCGATCAACGTATGTGCCAAATTCACGTTGATAGTAATGGTCTTCTGACGGCAAATTTCTAGCTGTTCAGGCAGCTGACGAGCCCGACAATACCAACTACAAACACAATTATTTCAAGCATCTACATAGGTGCCATAAAGATAAGCAGTAGGTGACATGCGATTGATGGACATCATTGTTCTACTTTGATCAATATGAGCAGACATTTATGTTCAGTAAGGCATGTGTATATTCGGTAGAACCGATTTCAACCTGCTAGGACGTGACGTAGCTGACTTCCGTGATGTCTGCCTGGGGTACGGAACATAAATGCAGAGCTGTGATGATTTGCCAGCCAGCTGCCGCTAGCATTTTGTTTTGTCTGCGTCATATGAATGCCGTACCAAATTCGGTAAACTCGCTGCACGAAATCGTTTTTATCCTCCCGGGAGTGGAGGCTGTAAATGGTGCAATAAAACTTCAGATTATCTGCACAATTTTTTAACATGATCGTTGTATCGCTTAGGCTAGTTTTGTGAGATGAGGAATCGATTAGATAAATACTACTGATGCTAGAACAGCACTGGAAATTACACGCTTAATCAAGCGGAATGTTTTGACAAATGAGACGAATATCGTTGAATGGCTAACGATTTTCGGACGGCGCGAATGTCATCAGCCGCCATCAACACCGCCATCGCGAAGCACGAAGCGCCATGCCCCAAGTCTGTGCGCTCTGAAAGCAAAAATATTCGGGTGATTTGGGGGTAGTTGACATGCAATAGGTCGTACATTGCCATACAAGAATAATATCTTCGTTCACATAGTGCCGACCATATATGGAACCAAAACCCATCTAAATACAATGTAGTGTTTTACAGCGAGCTATACAGCATAGTTCGTGTTAGCAGAATCCAATAAGATGTGCATTCATCTAGTGTCATGAAAGTCTACAATATCTTTAAATAGTCAGCCAAACAGTTTGCAGCATCATAAATCAGCACACCGCGCTTTCCCCGATTTAAAGTGAAGCAAAATTATGGCACAGTTAGCCTGCCATGAGTCTGGCATTAGTACTTCTTCTTGCCCTATAATACGACTTATTTTGTGGGAACAAAGAAGATAAGTATATTTAAACCTTGGCTTAGTTAACTACACAGATTATTACAGAGCCAGACAGAGGTGGGGTATTCCCTATGGTTATGGTGGAATATCAGTGACTTAGAAAGCTATGAAATAGAGGGTGCGGGTGGGGCGGTGAGGGATCTTCCCTATAACACACGCCCAATGAAGTCAAGTCCCCTTAGATTTAGGTTCGACGAAAATACGTCCAATGCTATAAGTTGCGAAATAACTCCATGGAGTTCCGTCTCATTGCGCTGTCGATTTATGCCCCTATTACCGAGCAAAGTTATCCGACACCTTCCTTGTAAATTTCAACCATTGATTATAAGCAAGCGAATTTTGCACATCCGCCTCCTCCTGGATCCCATGGATATCCCTGGATGAGAAAGCATCATCATAAAATCAGCCGATGGTGAGCTATCTGTTGTACAGAACCTAGCTGAGGATCGGTCGGCTGCTGCACCATGCTTTGGTACAGCCGGCAGCAACGAGTCGCGAGATTTGGTACAGCCGGCAGCAACCACTGCCGGCCACTGGAATGCTAGTCGCCAGAAAATCACACTCGGCTTTCGAAAGCAGCACCTATGCCGCAGATCTATGAATAATTTCCGTTTGGATTAGCCGGAAGGGTTCTGCTCTTGACGGAAATGCGATTACGCCCCAGCTAGTGGCCGCCGGCGGGCAGACTTCCGGCGCGCGCTCTCTATCTTTATTGGGCGCGCCAGCACCCAGGCTCGTCGACAATCTTTGTTTTCCTTCGGTGATGCGGCTTACCATAGACGCTGGGAATGGGAGGGTCGGATCGGACGCGTCTGACGAAGCCGGATCGGAGCTAAGCAGTTCTGTATGACGAGAGAACAGGGAGGGAAGTGCGTGATGAAGAAGGCGTAGACTAAGCCGATACACTGCCAAGTGGTTGCTGGCCGGCTATGGTCGAGGAACTCTTGAAATTGTTCCTCTTCGTCTCGTTGGCTTCAACTGAGTATTTGAGTTGGCTGACGCGAGTCTGCCCCGTTCGACACGTGCTCATCAGGGTCAGGCGGCAAATCTTCCATGTGTGTTATGGTGTCTTGCAGAATGGAGTCTGGGGCTGGAACGAACAGCTCTCGCCTTTTCAGGCCCGGACGTTCCCACAAAAGTTATATCTGGGACTGGGTACTGGGTACTGGGTCAGGGAGGTCATGATCTGACACCCCGACGGCGAGCAAAGTACCATGACACCTTGTGCAGTTTTTGCACCCTGTTGCGATTTTATTTGGGGCGGGGTGGGAGGTCACTTATTCAGGTGTACAAAGCTGTTTGGTACCGTATTTTTAGGTACAATATTTATCAGTGTAGCATATCAGGTCAGCCATTTTGCCACACTGCAGACATGTGGAATCCTTATCATGAAAAATGCTTTGGTTCTTCCAATATGAACCTATGTTATTTTAATAAGTTCATTCTGTCACTTCCATGGGTTGATTCTTTTGGTCAGGGTATTTACCATAAGCAGAACTTGTTGCACTGACCAAAAGTGTTCTAAATTCCTTGAAACCAATGCAACATATGACCTATGACACCCTGTCCTTGGTGTTGGTCCTATAGTATAAGGAATCCAGTTTGTGTTGATAAATTTCGTTTTCAACAAGTCATTATATTTTGAGAACAAGATGTTTCAATACCATGTTGACCAGCATGATTAACCTGATGTTACCACTGATTTCGGTAATTTTGTGCTTTAAGGTGTTTTATCTCGCGCCGTCTTGGGGGTTGTTATCCCCCCTAAGGTTTTCCGCGGATAGTGAAAGAACGACGCGCGGCAGCGCGCCGAAATTTGGCATACCTTTTCCCACATCAATTAGGCATGTTGTGTCAAAATTTGGAGGCCAGGTCATCTAGGGTCAGCGAGTTAGTGAGGGTCAAGTGAGGTCACCTCCAAAAAAGTTCAACCAGTCGTCACGCTTTAACGGATAAAAATATTTTTTATGAAACTTTCAACGTTTGCTTATCTTTCGGGACACAACAAAACCCACAAGAGGAATTTATCATTTTTTTCGTTTTTTATTACTTATTAGTTTTGCATATTTGCCCATTAGAGTTAAAATCGAAGATTCTGGCTAAAGTAAGCATTTTTTATTAGTGCAAGTTGACTTCGAACACCGTTTTTCGGTCCGCTCTACCCATTATAAAAATTAATGTAAACTTTAACTCAAAATTTTGAAATTTCAAAAAATAAAAATTTTGATTTTTGGGTGGGCAAAAATTTTATGGCCCTGGTCAATTTCGTCTTCCGTTTCTGATTCCAAATATGTTTTGGTTTTTCAAATCTCCCCCAAAATGAACTCCCCAGAGCCAAAAACATGATGTAAGTCGTGAAAATATATGCCCCCTTGTGACGCCACTTTATTGGGGGCAGGAAATTGGGGGTGGTGTCTGACCCTACTCGTCGGGCGCTTTCCGATGAAATCTCTCTCGTTTTCGTGCGACGCTTAGTTTGGAGATTAGAGAGGGTGTTTATCTACCCCCCACCCCCCACCCCCGAGACGGGGCGTGAGGATCTGACCGGAGAGGCGGGTTATTATTTCTTGTAATTTATCTTTATAATGCAATATTTATGAATGTGACTAAGCTGATGGCACCACTCATTTTTTGCATAAGTGCTTACTTTTCAGTTTGTGAGCAAAATCACACCAAAAAAGACGTTCGGTAACATAGCATAAAAGATAGGTTAAAAATCAAATAAAATGCAACATAACTTAACCTAACCTACCTTAAACTTCCTTCGGAGAGAAAAACTCGAAACAGCAAAATTAGAAAAATTTTCGAAACAAAAATATCGTTCTAAAAATTTCAAACGTAAAAAACCTAGTCCATCCTAACCTTACATCACATAACCTGCTTTTGATGAGAAACAATTTCCAATTTTTCCTCATTTTGGGGATTTTTTAAGACAAAAATCCAAGTTAAAAAACTAAACTAACCTAACCTAACCAAACCTAACCCATTTGTTTCCTTCATGGAGGCAAAACGTGTATAAAACTTGCCATGTGCACACCTAAAGCACAATGATACCCTGACTTCCATCATGAATGCTTATTTTTCAGTTGATAAGCAAAATAATGCGAATAAGATGGCTTTGAATGAGATAATATATGATTAAAAATAAGGCGAGACTTTATTTTTGGTGGGCAGATTTGCAGTTTAAGGTAATTTTTGAATTGCTGGAATTTCTTGTTCCAGTGTAATATTTGTGAATGATGCGACGACTAATTTCTTCCGCAAATGCCTACTTTTCAGATGGCAGGCAAAATAGCACCAAAAAATGGCCTTGTAGTGGGATAATATGGCATGAAAATAATGTTCAAAGGAAAGAAAAACATGTTACACCCTAACCTAACCTAACATAGCATTCCATGCAAGGGAATATAAAAAAAAATTAAAAGTAAATTATATTTTTTTCCTTTTTTTGCTCTAAAAAATTCAAATGAAAAATATATCCTATCGTAAACTAGTCCAACCTGCTGTTGAAGAAAAAAATCATTAAATTTGTTTTTTCAATTTCTTTTTTCCCAACTTAAAAGAAAAGTCTGACTTAACCTAACATATTTGAAAATAAGTACAACTAAGGGAACATCACAGACACTTTTGAACATCAATTTTTTAATGTAACGAAGTTCCTCTCATGCCCCTGCTTGGTATTTCGATTTATGTCGGGGGCAAACTTCTTTGGCACGGTAATAGATTATGGACCTCAACGTTGACGATAAACTCCCTGGTATATGTTCTATAGTTCTGTGTTTCGATCTCGGAGCTCTGATCCAAACATCTTAACAGGCACCACATAAAATCCAGCACTTATATTTGCGTCCAATTATTTAGTTTTAATAGTGCAGCGTGATAGCCAAATTAGTGCAATAGTGCCTTTAAACGACCGACAGCTCCAACTGCTCAACAGACGATTCACACGGCCATCCCACATCTTCATACCTTTTGTCATACAACAGATACACAGCGCCTCCCAATCAGAGTCCTCAGACATACCTCAGTACCGACGTGGTGAGCCCTGGCGGCTGGCCGGCGGCGCCCACCCTCGGCGACCGCTCGGTCGCGCGTCCCAGTGGCAAGTGAGAGAGAGCGCCCTCTCGATTCTCCGCGAGCTCAACGTGACGGTCAAAACCTCTGGCTTCGTGCCAGGCCACGTCATGGTCATGTGGCGGTCTACGCCCCCTATCCAGTGGGGTTGCTCATCCCCCTGATGTCACCAGAGCACGTGATCTCCGTGTCGCATCGAGAACAATGGTTCGAACCCGACGAACTCTACCGTGCGCCGTCCCTCAGACCTCAAACATTTTCAGAGCTCTGGTTACGAACAGAACTCGGCCGCTCGTGGGAATCACTGCTGACCTCGCATGTTTTCGGCTGCACGCACTGCAGCCTGGCGTCACAGCGCCGAGCCGCGCTTCCGACTGACGCGGCAGAGGCACTGCCGCCATCTGATCTCAGAGCCAGCTCCGAGACTGAGTCAGCGTGCCGGCCGTCGGCACCTTGTTGGCTGACCTCAGCGCATTCTCCAGACAATACCGATACGGCGGCTCCGCGCTGCACACAGACAGCCGGCGGATCGGTGCGTTACAGCCCATCTGTCATCTAACATTCCACAACCACAGTAACATTCATTCAACAGTCATTCATTATTCTATGTCCTATTACCTTCATAAATCATACATACATCTGTCCTCACGTACCTCTGACGGCACAGACACATTCAACATTGGCCACGGAGTATGATATCTGTCATACCTGTCATGTATACCCACACACACACCTGCCCATTGGATTCCAAGAATATAATGACTGACATACATCACCTACTGACGGTCACATCACCTCACTGGCATTCACACGGCGGCCGCCTGCATCGAGGTCACGCGGCGGTGGTAGGGTGTCAGATAGCTATGCACCTGTGCCGGACATGGGGGTAAAGTCCGCTGTTTGGCCTCGGCGGCGGCGGCGGTGGCTTGCCGACGTAAGCTGTGAGACAGCTCGGCCGACCCGTGGCAAGACATCTGCCGGAAACCGTCGCGACATGAATTTGGAGGGTAGGGGCTAAATTTCTGAAATTAATGTGCCCCCCCCCACAACCAGCTTTTCTACATTAAGTAAAGCCACGTTGTTCCCAAGACAAGCTGATATATGCTCTTTGTAAATTGCTTAGATTTTGACCACATGACCTGACCTTAGATCATACTGGGACAATAACGATCACTTCAGCTTTCCCCTATGTGTACGTTGGCTAGTGGTGCAGCTGTGCATGAGCTGCGAGATCGCAGCTGTATACCGTATTTGTCGCCCAACCGAGGTGAATTGGCTGGGCAGAGGAAGCCGTCCCCAGTCGGGTGCGGTGCCTCGTCAGACTGACCCACCTGTAAATGTGTGTGCATACGCCGTAACTGGCTGTGGTAGGATGGAATAGACGTACGATCTGCGGTGGCTGCCAGCGGCTGTAGCTCCCTATGCTGATTACGGAAATTATATGGGAACTTATTGACGTCCTTTTTCCCGAATTGTAGCCAAATTTTCTTCTCGTTCGAGTGTGACTGGATGCCAAAGAAGTCGAGTAATTCAATGAGTACATTGCTAATGTGAATATTTCATATAGGTTTTATATGTTGATCTGCCATAGGTGTACGTTTCTGAAAATTATTGGGATGGCAGATTGCATGAAGGCATGGGCAGGCCCAAGTAGATGGGGGGGGGTTACAGAGCCAACATTTGGTGGGGGCAGGTGTCCTCCCAAAAGTATACAATGCTACACACCTGTGACCAACATGTGGTTCTTCTTATTCTTCAGGAGTGTGTACGCCATGAGCATATAGCATGCATAGCGTAGATATCATGCTCACTTTGCCACTTTTATATTTCGCCACCATTCAGATCACTGTTGTTCACCAAATCAGAGTCTTGTTCAGTCTGTATCAGTGTAGTGAGCAGTGAGTGCGTCACTTCAGCCTGCAGTTACACAAGCCGCTGAATGGTGAGATATAAGTGACTGGATGCCAAATTGAAGATCATATATAGACTAAAACATTCTTCTTTGCTCCATTTAACATTTATCGGAGATAATTCGCGTTCGCACTCTGGTGTGTGGGTCTTACTGTGAGCCATCAACATGTGACAACCTGGCGGTGTATGATATTGTATGTGACAGGTTGGACACTTCTTCACCTCTGGTGAAGACCGGCCGGCAGGGAGGGAGGGAGAGAGGGAGGTCATGATCTGACGCCTCCGAGGGTGAAGGCCGGCCGGCCCCAAGGCGGGGAGGGAAGTGTCAGCGCCAGACGGTACACGTCACCTGTAAAGATAGACACGTCACTGACGTGACGTCAGCGCCAGCTGCGCCGGTCGCCGACGGCCGGCTTCCGGTCTGTCTGCTGACCTCCGACCTCTGGGCACGGTGTGCAATCGGGGCTAGGTCCGCGACATCGGCTCCGGTCTGACGCTTACACCCTGCCGCGGCCGATCCGATCTGCCGCCTGCGAGCGGCGAATTATCGGAACGAGCTGCCTTTACTACCCACCGCCTGAAGCGATGCTTCTATTTGATCCGGGTCGCAGATTTATGGTGAGTAAAAATCGTCCCCTGCACTATTGGCTCAAATTCAGCCGCACACAACAAAAACGTTACTGCGCGTTCCTCCATTTCAGATGCAGCGTTCTAAATGCAGCGCAAGCACATTATTCGCCTTTTTCGATTTTCTGTATCGTGTCGTATGATTAAATGAGCAAGCGGTGACATTGCCTTCGATTGCTGAGCCCCCGAAGAAGCATGATCTCATTGCGGCGTTAGCTGTATGCATTGAGTAGTGGGGATGCGTTTGTGTATGTCCTCGAACATACACCTTGTGTGATATGCCTGGTGTAAAAATATCGCTTTGTGATATATGACCTAACAAGCTTGGCTAGCTAAATTCTCGGAATACACATCATCAGAGTGGTCGTAAGACGTTGTGTCCACAGCTCTGACAGCGTAATTTTCGGTCGCATGTGCTCGTTATGGCTGAACGCTTTCATGTCATTGCTATGCTACCGGACAAAGAATGCGCCTGGCAGCTGTTTGGAGCAATACTATGCACTGGGTTGCACTTGTAGCATGCACCGTTACGCAGCAGAATGTACTCGATAGGTGTCATCGTGCACAGGGATGTACTTATTACGATGGAAGATAGTCAATCCAACATTTACTTGCTACGTCCCTGACCCTGCTATTCCTCTGATGTAAGCGGTGATGAAGTTAGGCGATTATGGGGTTCTCAGGTTATAGCACACTGATGAATTTACACGAGGGTTTCCAAACCGCCAGCAAGATGAAGGTCGCAGGTGTCCAATTTCGCTCTGACCACAAAGCTTGTGACAAGCTAAAACAAAACCTGGCGTCATTCGGCAACACCATGTGTATTCCTTCTGCGTAATTTGGCATTAATCTAAAATCAGGTAATCGCGTTCTCAAGTAATGCTCGTCACCATCGCACCATTTGCCGGTCCCAGGCTTGTGCCTGTGGACATCGTGAACTGCCCTATGATCAAGTTAATCAGTGAATCTGATGCTTTCAAGACACATTCATGAGAATGTTGGCAATACTGGAAATGGATGTCGTCGTGGTGACGACGTGACGATAACATTATAACAGCATAATGCGGCGACAAAGTCTTTTTCGATGGTAACGTGCTGGAATGTATGTTTCGATTAACATATACCAAACGTGGAATTCGGTACAGTAGATCAGGCACAGTACATCGATACAATGCATGCTCAGACAGTAGATAGCATGTATACAGGTGGTGTAGCGGACAGACCAAAGCGGACGTGACGCTTGGTAAGGCAGCCTGTAACTGTGACGGTCAGCACGACAGCAGTTTGCAGCTGGCACTGTGTTCCGAAGGTGCGACAGTCGGAAGCATTAAGACATGACGGTTCGATAAATCGTGAGGAAACTGCTGCAATCCGCAGCATGTCGCACGCTTTTAGATAGTCACCGACATAAACCTGATTAATGTTCATAAAATGCTTTATACTCTTTAATTTGCGCCTAGTAGAAGAATGGTCTTACATTGATTAAAGTATCAAATCGGCATTCGTTGATAATGGTACTTGCAAGTTTTATTCGAGAACAAATTGTATTTCAACTGAGAGGTAAACTCGCGACGTTAACAAACCAGCCACTCCTGGGTGAATCAGCCGGATCGTTTTGAGCCGGTCTAATGCGTTGTTGGTCAGCCAGTGTACGACAGCTAAGGCGATGCAAACGACCCAGCGAGTGCTTCCGAACAACTTGGCCGATTATCCGACGATAAACACAGCTGGAGTTTGCCAGAAAGTTGCACGTTCTGGGCGGTTTCTCACCGGGAGAGACCAGTCGTCCAGGGTACTTGGTGAAGCCATACACGATTAGCAGTGTGCTCCATTGCGCAGCCTCCAAACAAACGAGTAAAAGAACAGGACGCTGTTCGTTGGCCCGTATTGCAAATGAAATTATTTTGTGTGATGTGCCGACTAATAATTATGACCAAGGCAAAATAAACGCACAGCCATAATGCATTTGATCGTCTCTATATCGGTCATGATTCGAACCAACCATTGTTATAATATCTTCTTTATTCTAATTTTCAAATTCTTAACGATCATTATAAACAAAATGAAATAACTCGGGATTGCATGACTGTACATGCATGACATCAGTGATTATGATCCTAACCTATTCTCCAGACAGTTCGTGAGGATGCAATATGGCAGGTGTGGCGGCTATTGGTGATCACGGATCAGGTGGGGAGAGCACCTGCAGCCCGCATGGCAGGCATGACGTTACTTCCGTCGTGTCACTCGCCGTCCGTCGCCCGCACCGCTGCCAATTGCGACGGTCGCCATGGGTGAACGTTGCCAATGACGCCGCAGGGAAATGGCACTGTGATGCTATACGGCTGGCACTCCCGTGCGCCAGCCGTATAGCATCACAGTGCGGTTATCCCACTGCGATCTTAACCGAACTTGGCTGTCGGCGCCCAATGCGGGCCCAGGATAGGGCCGTTAAATAGCCGACCTCGCATATTTAAATCAGACAGGCTTTATTTCGAGTCAGGCCGGCAGGTGGTAGAAATGCTCTCCACGGTCCAGTCATTTACCACGGTCCAGTCATTTACCACGGTCCGGTCGGCTGGCGACTAGCCTCCGAATGAGAGGGGAATATTCAGCATTCGACTGAAATCTCCGGAAATCCTCGACGTGATGCCGTTTGATATCACGGCCATTTTATCGTGCTGTACAAGTTAGGTGGCAGGTGCCGGCAAATCCTTTGTACGTCGGGTGTTTATCGGAAGTTACAAAAGCAGGTATTCACTGAGGAGAATGAAATTGTTTTAAAAAATCGTCTGAAATGTATTTAAGCACATTCTTCTTACATAAAAAATGCGAGCAAATGCAATTCCAATACAAATGTTGTATTGGCGATCAACGAATCCGGCGAGTCCAGATCATCCGCAGTGGTCGTATTGGTCGTGTCTATCGAATGGTTTGTTTGTTCGTCCATTTCAGTCAGTTTCGGCTTTCAGCTGCTTCTCTCAGCTGAACAGCGGAGCTCGACTCTCCAAACATCTGTCCAGAAAGGAAACCGTGCAGCATTATTGCAGCCGCGGTCGATACTGAATTGCCAGTTGATCACGCTGCCGAACACGTACGGTTCAACCAGCCCGACGTTTGCCGTGTTGTATTTCCGGTAAACACCTGAATGGCCGGACTAACCGGACTGACTGGCCGGATGTTGACGGGACTAACCGGACTGACTGATCGTGTGCTGATCGGACTATCTGGCCGGGTGCTGACCGGACTAACTGGCCGGGTGCTGATCGGACTAACTGATCGTGTGCTGATCGGACTAACTGGCCGGGTGCTGATCGGACTAACTGGCCGGGTGCTGATCGGACTAACTGGCCGGGTGCTGACCGGACTAACTGGCCGGGTGCTGATCGGACTAACTGATCGTGTGCTGATCGGACTAACTGGCCGGGTGCTGACCGGACTAACTGGCCGGTGCTGATCGGACTAACTGATCGTGTGCTGATCGGACTAACTGGCCGGGTGCTGATCTGACTAACTGATCGTGTGCTGATCGGACTAACTGGCCGGGTGCTGATCGGACTAACTGATCGTGTGCTGATCGGACTAACTGGCCGGGTGCTGATCGGACTAACTGGCCGGGTGCTGACCGGACTAACTGGCCGGGTGCTGATCTGACTAACTGATCGTGTGCTGATCGGACTAACTGGCCGGGTGCTGATCGGACTAACTGGCCGGGTGCTGATCGGACTAACTGGCCGGGTGCTGATCGGACTAACTGATCGTGTGCTGATCGGACTAACTGATCGTGTGCTGATCGGACTAGCTGGCCGGGTGTTGACCGTACTAACTGGCCGGGTGCTGACCGGACTAACTGGCCGGGTGCTGACCGGACTAACTGGCCCGTGCTGATCGGACTAACTGATCGTGTGCTGATCGGACTAACTGGCCGGGTGCTGACCGGACTAACTGGCCGGGTGTTGACCGTACTAACTGGCCGGGTGCTGACCGGACTAACTGGCCGGGTGCTGACCGGACTAACTGGCCGGTGCTGATCGGACTAACTGGCCGGATGCTGATCGGACTAACTGATCGTGTGCTGATCGGACTAACTGGCCGGGTGCTGATCGGACTAACTGATCGTGTGCTGATCGGACTAACTGATCGTGTGCTGATCGGACTAACTGGCCGGGTGCTGACCGGACTAACTGGCCGGTGCTGATCGGACTAACTGATCGTGTGCTGATCGGACTAACTGGCCGGTGCTGATCGGACTAACTGACCGGGTGCTGATCGGACTAACTGACCGGGTGCTGATCGGACTAACTGATCGTGTGCTGATCGGACTAACTGGCCGGTGCTGATCGGACTAACTGATCGTGTGCTGACCGGACTAACTGGCCGGTGCTGATCGGACTAACTGATCGTGTGCTGATCGGACTAACTGGCCGGGTGCTGACCGGACTACCTGGCCGGTGCTGATCGGACTAACTGGCCGGGTGCTGATCGGACTAACTGACCGGGTGCTGATCGGACTAACTGACCGGGTGCTGATCGGACTAACTGGCCGGTGCTGATCGGACTAACTGGCCGGGTGCTGATCGGACTAACTGGCCGGGTGCTGATCGGACTAACTGACCGGGTGCTGATCGGACTAACTGACCGGGTGCTGACCGGACTAACTGGCCGGGTGCCGACCGGACTAACTGGCCGGGTGCTGACCGGACTAACTGGCCGGGTGCTGACCGGATTAACTGGCCGGGTGCTGACCGGATTGCTATCGGGTGCTCCATGGACTGTGTGATCATTGCTCGCCAGATTGCGCCAAAGGTACCGATGTCGGACGCGGTTTGACAGCACCAGTGTCGGACGAAGTGAGCCTCATGTCGACGGCGACACGGACATTCTGCGTCAATAGGGTGGGCCGGCACCAATGTGCTGCCGGCCGGACTGGCCGCAACAGCACGGTGCGCGTCAACATAAACACGCCGACGGCGCCCCTGTCGAGCGCCTCGCTAACCACCTATTAACCGGAGGTGAGCGTGTGACTCGGCCCGGAGCGGCGGCGGCGGGTCGGCCGATGGGTTGCACCGTATTGATTTCACTGGGGTGTCGGCGGCGGTGACGAAGTGCAGTAGGGCCGGTGTCGGCGGCCGGCCAGCTAATGGTGACGCCGGGTGAATTCCGGCCCGTCGCCGGCTCCGTCACAGAGCTTGCCATTCAAGGTCTGCGACAGCGCGCTTCCAGTGCAGACGCAGTCTGGATGATGCAGACGCGCCGAGTGGGAGGCAAACTGTGCCGCACCGGGTCGGGGAGTCGGGACGGAACACCGGGACGTGGAGTCGGAACGGGAGTCGGAACGGGAGTCGGAACGGGAGTCGGAACGGGAGTCGGAACGGGAGTCGGGACGGGAGTCGGGACGGGGAGTCGGGACGGGGAGTCGGGACGGGGAGTCGGGACGGGGAGTCGGGACGGGGAGTCGGGACGGGGAGTCGGGACGGGGAGTCGGGACGGGGAGTCGGGACGGGGAGTCGGGACGGGGAGTCGGGACGGGGAGTCGGGACGGGGAGTCGGGACGGGGAGTCGGGACGGGGAGTCGGGACGGGGAGTCGGGACGGGGAGTCGGGACGGGGAGTCGGGACGGGGAGTCGGGACGGGGAGTCGGGACGGGGAGTCGGGACGGGAGTCGGGACGGGAGTCGGGACGGGGAGTCGGGACGGGGAGTCGGGACGGGGAGTCGGGACGGGGAGTCGGGACGTAGAATCGCGACGGGGAGTCGGGGCGGGACGTCAGGACGTATCGTCGGCGGGTGGGGTGTGGTGTTGGGCTGGCATCTGTCAACCCCTCCCCAGGTCCGCGCGTGGCCATGACAGGGCACTTCGCAGTATTGGTCGCCACCTGCAACCAGGCACGCAATGGCACCTGCAACCAATGCCATCTGCAACTGGGCACGCAATCATGATGTGGCGTGCCGGACACACTACACATGATTAAATACTTCCTGTTTTGCGTGTAAGTAAGCTGGTTTGTGTGTAAGTAGATTGGCTTGTGTGTAAGTAAGCTCTTTCGTGTGTAAGTAAGCTGGTAAGGAAGCTATTTTGTCTCCGGACTATTCACTTTCTGATTTTGAACATCCAATTTATTTGCCAGATGGATGCAATAATTCGTGGTAGCATATTTTGTACAGCTGATAATATCAACGTACAATGGGATCGTGCCAATGCTTATCTGTTCTGCACAGCTCCTGTGTTCCTGCAAGCTATATCACATGTTTGTGTTGTGAAGCTGATGCATGCACAGAGGCACAGTCGGGGACGGGTGATAGTCAGTGTGGTCCCGACACAGCTCAGCGTCAACTCCTGATTGGATCCTGGCCAGCTGTTCAGAGGTCGACAAAGGCACTTTATTCCGCTTCCCACAATAGCATACATTCGCGATATGTTTCGGCAAATTATTGGGGCTCGCAACAGATTAACAGCCCCATGTATGCTTCCAGTCAGCACTGGAAGTCAGTGCTTGCCAACGTGAAAATTGCTCGTCTCTTTCCGTACTTTGTATAGCGGAATGACTCCCTGTTTCGCTTGCCTATGACAGAACATTTCAAATTCTGGTTGCCCTTGTATGTTCCCTTTGTACTGAGCAGCATAAGACGTTTATAGGGCTCGCTGGACGAGCGAGGGCAAGTGCTTGAAACGTAATGCGGTCGAATCTCGATATGCATCAGCTATAGGCGCATTGCTTTAAGTGTTCATGCAGGAAGCTGAAGTGCAAGAGCTGAAGTGATTTCGAAAGCGATACATTTACCAAATTGCATTGCCAAAGGCGGAAGGAAAAGGGGTAAAAGCGGAGGAGCAGAATAAAAAGCGCCCTCCCTGGGTCGAAACTCGAGATCCCGGAACACAACTTAAGCACTTTACATTCTTGCCTCCCCCGGGGAGCGCATGGTAGGTGTCGGCTGCGGTGCGATGCGCATGGTAAGCTGTTCGCGTGCGGCAATGCCTCCGCAAACCCTTTTATTTGAGCAAAGATTGAGAGCACTTTGGGATAATTATTGCGATGAAATTTTGCAACTTTCAAACTGAAAAGAACAGATTCGGCTCCGAGTGTGAAAATTAGATTTTTGCCTGCTGCATTGCAGTGTGAAACGCCCCTGAAAATTGCGCTTGGACAGAAATGTCGCCGCCAACCTCGTCTTTTCAACAAAACAGGAGTACTTCATGAAAACTATTGGGATGAGCTGGTAAAATCAGAATCAAAAGAGCACGTTTGATTATCAATGAACATTTGTGTTGGTGAGTGAATAACTTAAGACACGAAACGCTGCAACAAGAATGTTATTATGGTTTTAAACGTGAATATTACGGTGATGTCGGGCGGGGCCGAATCAAGCAGCTAAGGTCAGCTTGTGTATGTAACCAACACAACGCACGGGAGTTCACTCGCTCGGGCTCGTCGACTCAATCACTCGTAATAAGAGTAGATATCTGTCTCTGATGCTCATAAACAATCAGTGATTACTTTTACATGTACATTTGTTGTTGCATCTGGCGTATTTAACGCTGAGAAGCATCAGGTGACGTGGACCGAGAGGTAATATCCAGGAAGGAAGTGTTGAGACTAACATCAAAGCGTGGAATTGGTGAGCTCGGGAACTAGCTTGGGATTTACGTCATCTTGTTTCGCTATTTTGTGTTTAATCTTGGTATCTTTCTGCGAGCCAACGGACGTTTGTGGATGGGAAGTGGGTGAAGCCTTCTCATAATTAGACCAAAACAAATATCTGGTCCTTTGTCGCTGAGTAGCACCAAGAGATCGCATCCGGGGATGTTATCATTATGGGCTGCAGGCTCAAATCAAGTGGGGCTATTTTTCGCGTGGGTGATAGCAAGTGGCCCACGTATGCCAATGCACATCACGGAAAGGCAATGTCGAGGCATTACGGGATGTGCCAAATCTGTAAACAAACAAATAATTTTGAGCTTTGTGATCCTTCACTTGGCCTGCCTACCACAAACGAACGATTGGTGTGCAAAATATGTGCAGTGCCCCAACTGCAACAACATAGACTGTTATGAATGCTGGTAAAAATGAAACCCGCAACATTATTATTGGAATGCGATATTTAGAATGCTCTCACACTTTGATTTCCGAGTCTACCCTTGGCAAGTTTGACAATCCATTAAGCATATATGTGTAAGTGACGTCAAGACGGATTTGTTTGTGCTACCCTGAAGGTGATCGGACAGTTGTCTCGAGGGAAAGTGGACTCACTACTTCCCTATCGTGGAATGAAAGCGGAGGAGAGACACTAAGCATATCTGCACTCCGTGCATTGTGGCCAGCTAAGCTTCACTATCGAGGAAGGAAATGGAAATGGTTGACATCCGATGGACTCTAAGTGGCCTGATTTTTACGGTGTAGCTTGACTAGCTTGATCGGGACCACATGTCTGGTCAAGTTGGTCAATCTGTCTGCCAATTTCATGATCTCAAATCATTGCCGGTACAGATCGATGACACTTATCGTTGCTTCATTTCTTACAGAATATCCCGAGAGAAATCGTGTTTTATGGAGCTTTGATGTGGTTAGATTCAATTCCTTTATGCAGACATGTACCATTGACCATGACAGAAGCAGTTTAGATGATCGGGGAGAGAAGGCAGCCCTTTGGAAGGATTACGAAGGGAAGAATATTCCTCAGGCGAAAAGACCTGTTCAGGTAGGACTGTATTTGATCAGCATAGATCAAGCAGCTCCAGAACGCTCCACTGTCATACGAGCTCTACAAATATGGAATCCTCCACTGGAAGCGATTGCAATAACTATGACGAATGAAGAGTATGATACTGAGCTCAGCCGGTCCGGCGTTATCTGCCTGCCGACACTGAGAGCAGCGTATAGCATGAGCTTGGTGGTGGTTTGCTTTTGGGATGCAGCGCGCTCCTCCATACAGTGTACAAGTTTCCCCAACTTGGGGTGGCCGGTTAGAATTTGCCAGGGGGTCAGGGCAGCAAGGCGATCATAGTGCATCCATACATTCCTTTGTGTTTTTTTGCAACCTTTTCCAATTTTCTTGGCATCTGCTATCGTACCACTGGTGTGGCTTTCATCGGACCATTTTTCATTTTCCAGGCATGTCGAAGATATGTTCCGGAAAAATTATTACAACGCAAAATAGCAAGCGGATGAACATCGAAAGCGATGCATCGAATGCCCAAACTATCGAAAAATCAAAATATTGAATCGCCAAATATCGAATGAGAAAAATATTGGACATGCGAAAGATCGAATCAAAACACATCTAACCACATAACCTGATCAATATCGTCACGTCATCTCCCCTGCCGACACTTCACTTCTCACTCAACGTTTCGAGCTGAAAAGCAGCATGCGCTAACAGCGCTCTGAAGTTGTATTCCAGGCAGTATCATGTCTGGAAGTGAAATAAATAGTGGAAAATCACACCCGTGTTGCCAATGATTTACTTCTTTAATGGCTAACAAACGATTTGAGAGGGCTGGATGCAAACTGGATGATGGCTGATGATAAAATGTGTTTTGCTTGTTGGCGACGCTGATCCAGCATCTTCTACCCACACTAACCCTTTTGATAGCTACCAATATTTAGACGTGAAGAATAGCACCTAGCGTAGTCCTGATGGGGTGCCCCATATCTTGCATAACCCATCATCTTGCATAGATCTGCCTCACAACTCCCAGCCTATGCCTCCTCAAACCATAAACCATTGCTTTTGGAACTGGATGAGCATATTTTGTGGTAAAGTCTACACAACTGTGCAGAAGTAGCACGTTTGAACACAAGTGAAACATTTTCGTCTCGAATAACAGGTGTGAACAGGAAACAAGGGTCAAAATATTGTTAAACTATTTATAGATATCTATCTGCCCTGGTTGCTCAGTTGGTTAGAGCGCTGGCTTACGTTAGTCTACCATGTTCTGCCAAATCAGAGTTCGAGTCGTTTCACGCGCTTGTATTTAGCCCCTCACCCCGGAATGGGAGTTCATTTGGCAACTGGCCCGATAAGGCCAAAGATCAGCTATCGGGGCGACCGTGTCGGTACATTGACGAGTACGTTACAATCTCCGTCAAAATTATGCCGTTGAACTGGAATTAAACGATTGTGTGATGGGGCCAGGATGCACGCAACAAGCTCTACATAGCAATGGGACCCTTGGCCATAAAGACACCCCACGAAGAATTCGGATTAAACTTCTTTAAAACAAAGTAGAATCGGACTGTCAGAAAACTAAATCTCACATGTTCTCCAAGTTCAAAATCAGTCTTCATTTCCCTCTGAACTCCTTTTACAAATCAACATGTCTGGCAGAATTGGTCTGGTTAGTCACGCTCACCATTAGCATATCAACCGAATAACGCCGTTGCCAGTAATTTATGCACACAGGGCTGTCAAAATACTTATACAAACAAAATACAAAATACAAACACCTCATGCTCAACACCAGGTTACGGAATGTTAACATGGATTCGGGGTTAAATTGGAGCTTGAACTTGATTTGTGTGGCAAATGTAAAATCTTAAAATTTGCCATAGGCAGCATGTAATATTTATTCGTGTCGTCCACAGGATCAAACTATCTTTTGTATTGGCGATCCTACGAAAACAAACAAATGTAAGATTGACGTATGCTTATGCATACCTATGGGTGCAATATAACCCAATGGGGTTGACGCACCCTAAAACCCCACTAATGATCATTGTGCGTACCTAATGAGACGATTGTATGTAAAAGCAGCGTTTCATACATCATCCAATTTTTGTAATACTATTACTATTTATTCGCTGTATTATAATGCAGTCACTCTCGTCATTTTATGTACTTATATTTGCAATATGCACCAATGTTGGCAACTTATTACACCAAAATAAGACTAAGTAATAAAATAATGATAGTGTCCTTGTCGAGCATCGTTATACCTTGCTCCTCTTTATTTCATGTTCAGATACTATCCAGTATCCAGCAACTTCACACAGCCGTTCACGGCGAGATTTTTGCGCCCCCCCCTTCGATGTTCTACGACAGAGAAAAACGGTGGTGCGCAGCGCTACAACATTTGTATTACCTTTTTCGTCATCCATTTTGCGTCTGACGTGGACCTTTCAACCTCGGTTTATGTAAAGCCATTGACCCAGCTCAGGTCAAAGAGGACTACCTCCACAAAATGTTTTAGGATCGATAAGTCATCTAAATTAAAATATATTGAATTGAAACTTGGCACGTGAGTACATTTAGATAATGCCTATACAACGTATGTATTGGATTTCCCCTCAAGGCCAGGTTGGGGACTTGAGGTCACGGCCAATCTTGGACCAGTTTTCCTCTTTTTGTAATGTGCATTTTCTTATAATCGGATTTTTCCCTCTGATATGCATGCAGACATATAAGGAGATGTTTATTTTCCGAGTAGATTCGCATCCTTCGAGTGACCTGATGCCAGGTCAAGCTAAAGTGCGCTATATGGGCAAAACCTATTTTGGCACTCCCGTTTCATGGTTTATTTCGAGTTTCCATGGCCCAAATAATATTAAACTTGCATTGCACGACCTACATTAGCCAAGGAAACCAGTATTATGAGTCATGGTCATGGTCAAGGTCATCCTAGGTCATTTTCCGGACATTTTTTATTTATTTTGGCTCATGCACATTAAAGTATGCTGAAATGAAGGTTACCAGATGATTATAATTTGCGGTGCCTACAACACAAATGTTTTTATTTGTGTTTGAGGCTAGGTCAGTGACCTAAGGTCACTGGCAATGTTGGTCCATGATAGATCAATGTGACTATTTTTGTAAGATTCGCTATGTAATTAGCTCTCAAATGGTATGCAGTCTTTACGATAAATTGAGACATGAATTATGTTTGAATATGCATTGTTTCTAACAAACCGCAAATTGAAGGCTCAAATTTTTAATTAAATACAAAATTAGATTATATCCGGGACATACTCGTCGAGGGCCTTCAAATGATACCCGGCTCACGTTCATGCACAGCTTAGTTTGGAAGTTAGAGGGAGGTCTTTAACAACAACCCCGAAACTGGGTGTGAAGATCTGTTAGAGCCCTCTAACAGATTAACAGAGGGTTAAAGACCCCCTGGGGTTTAACAACAACCCCGAGACGTGATGTGATGATCAGCTAGGATTACGGTATTTAACAACACTCCGAGACGGGGTGTGAGGATCCGGCCGGGGAGACGTCTTGAGTTAAGCTTCATAGCGTAGTATGTGAATGCCATCTGTCAACCCAGAACCACTGACAATATTGGAAATCCTTCTAGATATTTTGAGATGATATGTAATGTCAGAATCCTCAATAAGTGATTCTGGTTGAATAAGTGATTTAACCAACCTTGGTTAAAAGGAAACAAAAGGTAACATTGAGTTCGGGAATGCCAAATAATATCATTTTGCAAGCAGTGCATGCTCTCCTTAAGTCTGTTTACCGAATACAATGGCTCCGTTCATATCAGGTGTTATGTTTGTGGTCCTGAAGCACTATACCGTGGAAATTACGCATAGTTATCCCTATAACAGGCCAAATTTGGGCGGGACGATACTCATGCTTGGGGCATTTGCAGGTTGAGGGGGCAAGCATCTCTTCAACTGGATCCCTACTACATTGGTATGAAAGTATGCACCCACCTACTTTCCATGCTAGCAAAGCATACCGTGAGTTTTTACATGAAGGAAAGAAATCTAGACTGGTTGAGTTGCTTGCTTTCGCTTCGTCTCCGATGTGGCATGATGGATGATTCCTATGCATATTTTCCATCTGATGTTGCCATAACCACGGCAATTTCATGCAGACTATTTGTATATTGGTAGTCAGAACTACCCCATCCGTTCTGCTACCGATGTTCATAGCAGCCGACTACCGAATATTGCTACGGAAATGAGGCATATGTGTCGATGAAATTTGGGCGCCAAACTATTGTCAAAGCAAGCAAGCAAGCAATGAGGCACTTCCTTTGGTTATCTGTGGGGAGGGATGATAAGCATTATGAAAGCATACGTCAGGGAACGGCGTGACATATACAACGTGGTATGACCCGAATATGTGCTTGCATGTTTTTTCCAAGAGCTTCATGAAACCTTCTATGTCGTTTTGCATAAGGTGTCTACTTCGCATCTCTAGCACAATTATGGACACAACAATGCTGGGTATGCAACTACCATTCCCTTCCCCAAAAGACACGGCTTAACCCTCGCCCTCGGTTGGCGAGAGTTAATGGATCGACAAGGTAAACAAATTCCAGCGTGCTTGGCTCCGTTGGCTCGCGTTGAAAACCATAGCTTGTCTTGATTTCCCACGAGATATCCCCAGTCCATGAAGCTAGTTGACGAGTGGCGCACGAGCCAGGCGGCACCAAGCAGTCTGTGTAAACCATATCAGTAGGTAGACTGTGCCGCTTGACTTCTGTGCGTGGCGGAACGGTTTTCTTGTAAGCCACCTGGATGGGTAGGCCAGCCCGCCGGGCTTGTAACTCGGGCGGAACAGGTGATCGTGCAAACAACAACGTGCATGCTTAGGGAGAATTCAATCCTACACATTTCCTGCTATTGTTTAAAGAGAGGAACGGCTTTCTGGGGTAGCTTGTCACACCCATGGCGGATGGTGTCAATATATGCATATATGTGCATATAAGTGCATACATATGCTTACTTTGGCTTAACACACACATCAATTAACCATCGCATCGCGGGATAAGTTTCTAGCCCCTCGCAGTGCGGAGGGAAAATTTGACCACACACCTACTCATTTGTGTTCCAAGCACGATATGGAGATGAGATAAACGGCATGGTGTCGCTATATACATAATCGTTTTGAGTTAATTTAAATATTGTATCTCTTCTCTTTTCATTTCATTTCATTAACCTTCCAAGTTAGTTCATGTAGGTCAATTTCTGGGTGTGGTCAATTGCCCGGTTTCGCCGTAGTTTTGTAACCGTGGTCGTGACACAGAGAAGCGAATTAGTGTTTCATTACTGATGATATGCAAGCTGAAGATCTAGTCTGACACAGGTAACACGTGCACAGATCAAGCTCACAGATCTAGTCAAGGCAAAATACCTGGAAATATGTGAACTGCAGAAAGTGACAATTTTCAAAGCATAATGCACCCAAAGAAAGATAATGAGTGCCACCGACGCGAAGCCATAAGCTTTCCACCCTATTTGATAATTTTGTGGAATTTTTGTTTTATTATTTGGTGTTGAAAATTCCACTCCCGGAAAAAGCAAACATAATCGTCAACTTGACGTTCGGAATTCAAAGCACATTGCAAATATACTCCATGTGCAAAATTACCCTGGCTTAGTCATTATTACTTCACAATAATCCATATGTTAACTCCTAGAGTGCCTGGAATACGTGCACCTTGGCGAAGTTTCAGGTCATATCCCAGTGACCTGACCTGGATATGACTTGAAACCTGGCACACTTTTAGAGAACATAACGTGTCGGAACATGCATTTGAGGTTTAGCAAAAGCATTGATCAGTAACAATACTGAGCCAAATAAATTTGTAACCTATGATTTGACCTAGATTCGAGGTCAAATTGTAATTATGGTATTGTCTTCCATCATTTGCCTATACACACATGATATTTTTACTGTATCGTATGCGCTTCATTGATGACAAATGCTTGACATGTACTTGAAAACCGTATTGCGACGAGGTCGCGACCTGAAATCGATTCCCCCTGACTCAGTTAACTTAACCCTATTAAGGGAGGGTTCGTTAGGCCTAAATCGTTAGGGGTGCGGATTCCGCTCGACCTCCTACATATTGGATCCATTTCAAAACTGGAGAGCTCAAGTGATTTCTACGAGTCTAATCGACACATTTAGGATGAAACGTTTAACAATTTTCACAATGTGGAAGTCAGAAGGTGCAAAATTAATGGAAATAATTTGGATTATGTTTATATTTTACATCCGTAAAATTGTGTGCGTGTATGGGCATAAATAATGTTTAGTGGTCCAAGACATCCATGTAATATTTGTTAACACATGCACATATCAAGCAATCAATGTCGTAACCAGGAGCCTAAGGAGGGATGGGTGTCATTTGTTAGTTGTGACTGGTCTTCTTTGCAGTCAATGTCGCAAATGCCCATTATTTGATAATTCGTGCATAATGTCAATACCTACTGTGAATATTTTTTCCAGAGGCGTGGCCAGGGAGGATCCGAAAAGCCTGAATAGGAATGTTATTACACTCATTCGCCATAGGATAAAAACAATCTGGCTCCGCTACTGCGTGATATCTATTATAATCGCTTGTTCAAGCCATTGCATATATTCGTTTGTGCAGTGTATGTCCTGAATGTATCTCGTAACCTCCTGATTCCACCATTTGGAAAGTCAGTCTCCGTCGCTGCTTGTGATGCATTATTACCACTTGTCCTGAATTCACCCGACCCTCCAAGCATACCGATGGTAAAATAAATGATACCGCTTTTAGAACTCCGGTCATATTTGCGCGCTCCTGCCTCCCTCTGGATCCGTCCCTGACATGATTAGTGTCAATATAAGCAATTTCGTAGGTGAGCAAGGTAGCATGAGCACTTGAATTCAAATTACAGTTGCCTGAGCAGCAAAACAAGGTCAATATTCAGAGGCATGGGCTCTTCCTAAACCTTCAGAAAACATGCCGGAGGTCGGACGGGAAACGTATAAACCTGCCAGCATGCGCTCCTGTAACAGCTTCTAACATAGTTACAAAGTTAAAATTTTGGTACGAAATAGAAAACGGATGTTAGGAGAAGTCTCTGGGTCTGACATTCATATTACAACGGTCATTGAACAGCAGGCGAAAAAACCGCAGTGTGGCGGAATCCGCCCCACCCCCTCCCCCTACCGGAATATGGTTAAGAGCCTAGAACGAAATGTGTTGACACTATGCGCACACCTCACGTGACGAAAGGTATGCCACATTCCGTATCAATAGCGTGAATGGTTCGGAGGTTACTTTAGGAAAAGCATCAAGGGCGAGGTGTGGGGATCAAAATTCCCCCTCCCTACCCTCCGCGCTGCGAGGCCTAATGAACTACATGGGTAATTGGCGTTAAAGGCTGCAAAGGGTATGCATTTGGCTGCGTCTGCAGAAGAGAAGCAAAAGCCTGCAGTGAAGGGTATGAATAAATTAGTCGAAAAGTGACCTTCTGGTACTACCACACTTGATTTCTACCACCATGAATCAAGCGCGACTAGTGATAATCGTCTGATAATCGTTTTAACCTTTCACCAGTCACTCACGGAAACTTCAGAAATGATTCCAGCACGCCCTGGAGTGGACGCCACGGTGCGAAAGGCTCAATGCCTATCGTTGATGGAGTTTAGACCGACGCCAACCTGTATGCGGATGCACACTGCGGCATCCACCTTGGATCCCACAATAATGTATGTGCACTTCACGTTATATTGCAATTTTGCAATGCGTGCAGCATCGAAGTGTCTCTATGGGTCGGTTTTGTGCTCTGGAGTCAGTTTTGAGCAGGACATCAGCGGTGAGGTGGTGTCGTCCATTCACGTAGCAAGTAAAGGGAACATCGATGTTTTCACGATAGTTGAGCATGCTCTCTAATTTTTTTCGACTACCAATCTATATGCTCCGCAATAACCTACATACCTGCACCTGTAAACAAGATATATTTGGTAACGAACCCATTCATTCCACTCAAATCCTTTCACATCATCCTCAAACATCCATGTGATTGACTTCTGTTGGATTATTCATAATTGTCATCCCTCTTGGTATTTGGTAACACATTCAGCAGACGTGATTCAACAGAACAGATAAGCATAATCTGAACTAATCAAAGCACCAGATGTTGAGTGCAAACAACGGTGATGGCAAATGGTATCAGCGTCGCCAGTACACCGCGGAGCCTTCAGAGCAGTCGGGAGCGTAGTTATCATTTTAGCAGGGAAATAGCAGTCAGCTGGGTGACATTTGAAAAGTACACTCTTAGTTTTGTGCTTGGTGATTTGGAACAAGTGGAAAATAGAGACAATATAAATGAGGCCGACTTTAGGATGTTGCATACTTCCAAGGATAGATGAGGGAAAAGGATTGCAAACATGATCGATGCACATGTACGATACTCGCATTGATGGATAGATAGATTGATTCATTGAAGATGATTGGACACTAGGACCTAAATGCACATTACGAAGTATACTTGGCGCAATTTCGTGGTCCAAGGCAGCTTCAGAATAGTTTTAGTTAAGGGAGACTGTGCATTTTTGTCGCTGTCGAGACAGGGCCTGCATACGCCTGGGTATTTTATATGGAAGTGATATCTTGAATAAACGAAGTTCATGAAATACGCTGAATCATATGAATTACGGTATTAATCCTGGTATTGTCGATTACTTACATATGTTGAGCTACTTTAGGCTTGCCATCATTAATTTGTATCCCCCCGCAGCGACTTGATGTGTGATAAGTGAAATCATTAAAGTGAGACACGATAACCCACATCTAACATCACATATACACGTGCCATCCCACGCTACATTCAACCTTCTGGCTAAAATGCGAGTGTCTGTTCCGGCATGCAATCCAATTTTCATTCCAAATTTCGAATGTTCTTGACTGTGAAAACCATGAGCACCATTGGCTCCACATCCTCGCAAGCTCAAGTTGCCGAACATCACTTATAATATAGAATATAATAACAATCGCTTATAATATATCGCATCGAGACATAACCATGTGCATATTTGCATATATATGCACACACACACACACACACACACACACACACACACACACCTATATATATATATATATATATATATATATATATATATATATATATATATATATATATATATACCCAATGTAATGAAGCGACGTCGGCCGAGCAGCTACATGATTGCGTCAGGGTACAGTTGGATGGTCGACGAATGCACAATACTCATGAGTGATATATGTAGACTATTATATACATCAAACATAATCACATCGTGATATATCAATTTAACAAAGGGAAGCACAACAACCGGGAACTTCAAATGCATTGCTCTAGATTCGCGTGGTAGGCCACATTGTGATAGCTTGGATCAAAATGTAATCAACCCGTGTCGTTAACACGCTATGGTCGTTCTAATGTCGTAAGATGTTATTGAACTCCTGAACTCCTGCCGTTTGGTAACCTAGGCCTGCACGTAGTATATGAACACCCGGAGCATTTTCTTCTTTCCTGTTCCCTCGTCTGTCAGTCTACCTCTACTCTTCTTCCCTCAATCCCTTGCTTTCTTTCATTTTTTTCGTTCATTGGTGTTTCTTTTGAAGGTTCTTTCATTCACTGCTTCTTGTTTTCTTCATCCATTTATCATTTCATTCATTATCTTCCTCTTTTCATCCTTCTTTCCTTCCTTACATCCTATCAATTTTTTTTTTTATTTAAATCCTTCTTTTTCATTATCGGCATCATTGCATCTCTCCATCATGATTGCCCGGTCACTTCTCTTCATGAGCTCGTTATTTTCTGTTCCGATATTATTGTTGTTCTTTCCTCGTTTAACCCGTCTCGGGGGTTCATTTTACTGTCCCCCCACCCTCTAAGATGTTCCGCGGGTAGTGAAAAGCGGCACGCGGCAACGCGCCGATTTTGGCACAGCTTTTCTTACGTCAATTTGGCTTGTTGTGTTAAAATATTGAGGTCAGGTCATCTAAGGTCAACGAGTTATTCAAGGTCAAGTGAGGTCACCTCCAAAAAAGTTGAACCAGTCGTCACGCATTAATTGATAAAGATATTTGGAATGAAACTTTCAGCGTTTGCTTATCTCTATGGATGCAACAAAATGCACCAGAAGTATTTTATATTTTTTAATAGTTTTTGATGACGTCTTGCACATTTGCCCATTGGGGGCTAAAATCGAAAATTCTGGCGAAAGTAAGCATTTCTTAAAGAGAGCAAGCTGACTTAAAACAACGTGTTGCGGTCCGCTCTACTCATTCGAAAATAAAAATTGAAGACAAATTGAAAACTCAACATTGTGACAATTTCAAAGAAATAGTTTTGATTTTTGAGTAGGGAAAAATTTAGAGTCATGGTCGTTTTCGCCTGCACGTTTTGATTCCAAATAATTCTTGTTTTTTAATATCTCCAAAATTAACTCCCCAGTGCTAAAAACATATCAATCGTGATCACATATACGCTATTTACGATGCAATTCTCGGTTCGGTACGGTATCGAACTAGAATTGTAATAGATTTACAGAAATATGGGGGAGGCGCGTCTTTCTCCGAGTGGAAAACTACTACTCAAATTTCCTCTTGTGATAGCCCATCGATATTTGGTTGCTTAGATATCAATTTGTTCTGAGTACAGTGCAGTGGTACAGGAACTGTCTCAAAGTTGTGGGGGAGGGGCGGGGAATAGCCACTTTGAAGTCGATTCTTTATATCATAGGTGCAGCCAGGATTTTTTTTAAGAGGGACAACCAAACAAAATGGAATGAAAAGGGACTGCTCTCGGCGCGCGAAGCGAGCCTAAAGTTTTAGGTTTTGCATGGTAAAATCTCAAAATTTCTCGTTTCATCTGGCGTATTTTTGGTTCCTAAGGAGGGCTTTTGTTCTGGTCCCTTGGCTGCGCCTCTGCTTTCTATGCAAAACCTATCATGTTTATGTTAAACCATTGCAGGTGGATCGGAGCCCGAAAAGAGCAGATTTTGTAAAATGCTGTAAAATTCAGTAAAATGCTTATGCTGAACAGATTCGGTAAAACGTCCTTAATTATCATTAGAACTGTTGATTTTCTGCAAGAGAACTCGACATGAACGGTGCTCTCAAATTGTTCCATCGGCGCCAATGCTGCATTACTTAATCTGCTACCAAACATAGATGCAACCAAATTACTTCCAGAACATAGTAGATTTCTAGATAGTACGAACTAGTATATTTGGGAACGCAGCGGGACCAAGTACTTTTCGAAATTGCATCGTAACATCGTAATAGATCCCCCAGTTACGTCACTTGGTGGTTGGGGATTTGGGGATGGTTTCGGGCCATAATCATCAAACGCTTTCCGATTACACCACTTTCACTCTCGTGCAACGCTTAGTTTGTGGATTAGAGGTGGGGTATAAAAGGACCCCCCCCCCCGAAACGGGGCTGAGGATCTGGCCGAAAAACCGTGATAAGCAATATCCTCCTACATGACTCTACACCCAACCGTTGCGTTCTCATTCCATGGACTGAAGGCTGTGATCGTAAAACACACTTTTAGTGACATGTATTAGGCAGTACCGTTGAGCTATGAGCACTTCTGATTTAAGTGACACAGGCATCATTAGCGAACCTTTTAGGCGGAATTGCTATTTCATCAAGCCGCCGTAGTGATGAGTTCATTTTAGTTTACAGCCGGATCGTCATGGAAGGGCACATTTGGATCATATCACTGAACACTGAGTGACAGCTGATTCTACGATTTTCTATCATAAGAGTTCCCCTAAGCAGATGCAGGAGGTTACATCTTTCGTGATGTCCTACGACACATTAGTCTATCGGGATGGTCAGGGGAAGTGGAGCAGGGAGAGGACATGCGGCCTGGTCCATCGCCCATGTTTGCAGAGTCGGATCAATCAGTGCTTTCCGGAATTCGTCTGGTGGCATGCAAACGAAACTGTCTCACGCACTCGTCGATTGGAACTCTGGACTTGGACGTGTCCACCAGCCAACAGCACGTCCAGTCGTTCGACAGCCTGGTCACGCACCACAAAGTTGGCCCATCTCTACATTGGTAGCTCAATCCGCCATCACGTGGCTCCTTGGCACCTTCTCCAGCTCCGTTGATCCGCTGGAGGCAGTGCATCAGCAGACAAACTCGCGTGGACGCACGACATTCTCACGTCTCGTGTCTTATGATAACAGCGAGCGGCAAGTCCTGTGGTCATTCATCGTGACGTCTCTGAGTAGACAGACTGAACTGTGTCATCTAGTTTGCATACGGCCGTCATAGCGCTTAGACGAGACATGGGTCTCTGCCGTCCGTATGTCGTAACGGCTCTGCGGAGATGTCTCATACGGCCGTCATAGCGCTTAGACGACACCTGGGTCTCTGCCCGTCCGTGTGTCGTAACGGCTCTGCGGATATGTCTCATACGGCCGTCATAGCGCTTAAACGACACCTGGGTCTCTGCCCGTCCGTGTGTCGTAACGGCTCTGCGGAGATGTCTCATACGGCCGTCATAGCGCTTAGACGAGACATGGGTCTCTGCCCGTCCGTGTGTCGTAACAGCTCTGCGGAGATGTCTCATACGGCCGTCATAGCGCTTAGACGAGACCTGGGTCTCTCCCCGTCCGTGTGTCGTAGCGGCTCTGCGGAGATGTCTCAGCGTCGTTGCGATTGGTATGCGGACAGGTCTGGGTGCTGCCCTGGCGAGTGCAGGTGCACCAAACAGCGCGAGTAAACCCGGCGAACGGTCCCTGAGCGCCGCTCCAAACCGTCCAGACCGACAGACCGACAGACCGACAGACCAACCGACAGACCGACAGACCGACAGCATGCCCTTGCGCCGAATGAATCTCCAATTGCGTCCAATTGCGGCCAGTGAGTGAATGCCATTTGTGTCAGGCCCGCAGCATGAGCAGGCGATGCCCGATCTAAAAAAGGGATTCAGACCTGCCATAAAACACCGGATTGGCGGTCCGCCGTCGTTCTTTGCTGGCTGGACGGAAGGAGACAGCTGCAAGCTCCAGGATAACCGGACTTGCCGAAAATATCGCGCCTCGGGACGAATCCCACCCAAGACATGACACCTGAACCCGAGCAAGACACATAACCGGTAACAATTCCGAACCGGCAACAAATCCGAACTGGCAACAACCCCCAACCGACAACGACCCCGAACCGGCAACGATGCCAAACCGGTAACGATCCCGAACTGGCAGCGAACCCGAACCGGAAAAAACCCCGAACTCGCAACGACCCCGAAACGGCAACCACCCAGAACCGGAAACGACCCCGAACCAGATATCATATCGGGGACGTCACCACCCCCGTGGCCGGGACGTCACCTCACCACCCCCGTGGCCGGGACGTCACCACCCCCGTGGCCGGGACGTCACCACCGCCGTGGCAGGGACGTCACCTCCCCCGTGGCAGGGACGTCATCAGCCCCGTGGCCGGGACGTCACTTCACCAGCCCCGTGGCCGGGACGTCACCACCCCCGTGGCCGGGACGTCACCAGTCCCGTGGCCGAAACATCACCACCCCCGTGGCCGGGACGTCACCACCCCGTGACCGGGACGTCACCATCCCCGTGGCCGGGACGTCACCATCCCGGTGACCAGGACGTCACCACCCCCGTGGCTAGGACGTCACCACCCCCGTGGCCGGGACGTCACCACCCCCGTGGCCGGGACGTCACCAGTCCCGTGGCCGGGACGTCACCACCCCCGTGGCCGGGACGTCACCATCCCCGTGGCAGGGACGTCACTACCCCCGTGGCCGGGACATCATTTCACCAGCCGCGTGGTCGGGACGTCACCAGTCCCGTGGCCGGAACATCACTTCACCAGCCCCGTGGTCGGGAAGTCACCACCTCCGTGGCCTGGACGTCACCACCCCGTGACCGGAACGTCACCATCCCCGTGGCCGGGACGTCACCACCCCCGTTGCCGGGACGTCACCATCCCCGTGGCAGGTACGTCACCACCCCCGTGGCCGGAACGTCACCACCCCGTGGCCGGGACGTCACTTCACCAGCCCCGTGGCCGGAACGTCACCACCCCCGTGGCAGGTACGTCACCACCCCCGTGGCCGGGACGTCACCAGCCCCGTGGCAGGTACGTCACCACCCCCAGTGGCCGGTACGTCACCTCACCACCCCGTGGCCGGGACGTCACCAGCCCCGTGGCAGGTACTTCACCACCCCCGTGGCCGGTACGTCACCTCACCACCCCCGTGGCCGGGACGTCACCAGCCCCGTGGCAGGTACGTCCCCACCCCCGTGGCAGGTACGTCACCAGCCGCCCCGTGGCAGGTACGTCACCACCCCCGTGGCAGGTACGTCACCACCCCCGTGGCAGGTACGTCATCACCTCCGTGGCAGGTACGTCACCGGCCCCGTGGCAGGTACGTCACCACCCCCCGTGGCCGGAACGTCACCACCCCCGTGGCAGGTACGTCACCAGCCCCGTGGCAGGTACGTCACCACCCCCCGTGGCCGGAACGTCACCACCCCCGTGGCAGGTACGTCACCACCCCCGTGGCAGGTACGTCACTACCCCCGTGGCAGGTACGTCACCTCACCACTCCCCGTGGCAGGTACGTCACCTCACCACCCCCGTGGCCGGAACGTCACCAGCCCCGTGGCAGGTACGTCACCACCCCCGTGGCCGGAACGTCACCACCCCCGTGGCAGGTACGTCACCACCCCCCGTGGCAGGTACGTCACCTCACCACCCCCGTGGCCGGGACGTCACCTCACCAGCCCCGTGGCCGGGACGTCACCACCCCCGTGGCCGGGACGTCACCTCGCCACCCCCGTGGCCGGAACGTCACCACCCCCGTGGCAGGTACGTCACCAGCCCCGTGGCAGGTACGTCACCAGCCCCGTGGCAGGTACGTCACCAGCCCCGTGGCCGGGACGTCATCACCCCCGTGGCAGGTACGTCACCAGCCCCGTGGCAGGTACGTCACCACCCCCGTGGCAGGTACGTCACCAGCCCCGTGGCCGGGACGTCACCAGCCCCGTGGCCGGGACGTCACCACCCCCGTGGCCGGGACGTCATCACCCCCGTGGCAGGTACGTCACCAGCCCCGTGGCAGGTACGTCACCACCCCCGTGGCCGGAACGTCACCACCCCCGTGGCAGGTACGTCACCACCCCCCGTGGCAGGTACGTCACCTCACCACCCCCGTGGCCGGGACGTCACCAGCCCCGTGGCCGGGACGTCACCACCCCCGTGGCCGGGACGTCATCACCCCCGTGGCAGGTACGTCACCAGCCCCGTGGCAGGTACGTTACCACCCCCCGTGGCCGGAACGTCACCACCCCCGTGGCAGGTACGTCACCACCCCCCGTGGCAGGTACGTCACCTCACCACCCCCGTGGCCGGGACGTCACCTCACCAGCCCCGTGGCCGGGACGTCACCACCCCCGTGGCCGGGACGTCACCAGCCCCGTGGCCGGGACGTCACCTCGCCACCCCCGTGGCCGGAACGTCACCACCCCCGTGGCAGGTACGTCACAAGCCCCGTGGCCGGGACGTCACCAGCCCCGTGGCCGGGACGTCATCACCCCCGTGGCCGGGACGTCATCACCCCCGTGGCAGGTAAGTCACCAGCCCCGTGGCAGGTACGTTACCACCCCCGTGGCCGGAACGTCACCACCCCCGTGGCAGGTACGTCACCACCCCCGTGGCAGGTACGTCACCTCACCACCCCCGTGGCCGGGACGTCACCTCACCAGCCCCGTGGCCGGGACGTCACCACCCCCGTGGCCGGGACGTCACCAGCCCCGTGGCCGGGACGTCACCTCGCCACCCCCGTGGCCGGAACGTCACCACCCCCGTGGCAGGTACGTCACCAGCCCCGTGGCCGGGACGTCACCAGCCCCGTGGCCGGGACGTCACCACCCCCGTGGCCGGGACGTCATCACCCCCGTGGCAGGTACGTCACCACCCCCGTGGCCGGAACGTCACCAGCCCCGTGGCAGGTACGTCACCACCCCCCGTGGCCGGAACGTCACCACCCCCGTGGCAGGTACGTCACAACCCCCGTGGCAGGTACGTCACCTCACCACCCCCGTGGCCGGGACGTCACCTCACCAGCCCCGTGGCCGGGACGTCACCACCCCCGTGGCTGGGACGTCACCAGCCCCGTGGCCGGGACGTCACCTCGCCACCCCCGTGGCCGGAACGTCACCACCCCCGTGGCAGGTACGTCACCAGCCCCGTGGCAGGTACGTCACCAGCCCCGTGGCAGGTACGTCACCACCCCCGTGGCAGGTACGTCACCAGCCCCGTGGCCGGGACGTCACCTCACCAGCCCCGTGGCCGGGACGTCACCACCCCCGTGGCCGGAACGTCACCACCCCCGTGGCCGGGACGTCACCACCCCCGTGGCCGGGACGTCACCACCCCCGTGGCAGGTACGTCATCACCCCCGTGACAGGTACGTCATCACCCCCGTGGCCGGGACGTCACCTCACCAGCCTCGTGACCGGAACGTCACCACCCCCGTGGCCGGGACGTCACCTCACCACCCCCGTGGCCGGAACGTCACCAGCCCGTGGCAGGTACGTCACCACCCCCGTGGCCGGGACGTCACCTCGCCAGCAGAGGTGCACAAACCTGCCAACTCGCCTACCAGCGTAGGTGACAGATATTGGCTGAAACTGTGCCGTTGTTGTGACAGATAATCATTATTCGAAGAAGGAAAAGTATTCACCACATAAAGAAGATGATATATCACCTCAGGAAAGACATTTTAGCGCATGAATATTTCATGTACAGTTTATTTTTGGTTATTTGACAAACTATTCTCTTATATTTCGGTAAGTTATCACTGCAATTTCGGAACAGGACATTTGGTAGCGCTAACTCTTTTGGGACAGATCCCGGTGCACAATATCGGCTGCACCCAGCCAGCTCCATAAGGCTGAACCATGGCGCAGCAGGCTGTCACAGATACGCCGTGACAGTTGATAGGGTACGATTGCGGTGCAGTTCCCAAACGTTTGTATGGGAAACGACGTATGACGGTTTCGAAATGTGACAGATTTATGGGTTTCAATGATTGTAGGTGACATTCTTGACGTTTTGTGCACCTCTGCTCGCCAGCCCCGTGGCCGGGACGTCACTTCACCAGCCTCGTGACGAGTTCCGTGACGACACTGCCACGGAACTCTCGGCCGACACGCTCCCCAGGGCTCCTGTTGAGCCGCTGTAATTATGCTTAGTTGGCTGGCCGGGCTCCAATGAGGACCAGCGGAGGCCGCAGGTAATTTGGCCAGCTCCGAGGGACTTTCGGCCACCGCCGAGAGACCATCTCGACGGTTCAGGTCACATAAGTGGCCATTGAGCGGTGCGCTCATGGACATACCGCGCATACCACGTGGACCCTGCTTGTCCGTACCATATCGACATATACCATTTTAAAAGAACCAGGTGTTGATGTGAGTGCTATATGATCAGGGGCGTGTGAGCTACACACACGGCACATGGTTACTTGCTGCAGATACCATTTTCTGGTACAAAGGGATACAGCCACGTAGACCTTGAAATAAGAAGATTACAAGATGAACATTTTGTGCTGCGCGTGTGATTACCTCACGGGACATGGTCTATCCTATCCAGGGGTGTTGTTTTATATGCTTTTAAGGGGAAAGTGCCCCTCCTCCCATATGGGCTTTGCCACCTCCCACCCCCTCCAATAATTTAAACTTTTAACATGGAGCCCTTTGGAGTTTCTCACATTTCAATTTGGGCCTGCTATTGCCTTCATGTTTTGTAACCCCAATCCAGTGGCGTACGTAGGATTTACGCTAGGGAGGGGGGAAGGAAAACGGATTTGGAGGGGCCCACATGTTCCCATTTTTAAATAGTCACGGATTTCGACCACTATTTTTTTCAAAGAGGCGCATTTCATCTTTTTTAATATAATTTACTGACCAACATAATTGTCCTATGGAGGGGGCTCAATCTATCCCCTTCGTTCCTAAGTCATCGGATTTCAACCATAACTCCCCCAACCTTTTTGGAAGGTATTTGTGAGATAGCAAATACTATAAAGTCATAAAGTCATACAGTGTTAAGACTTAATAAGTGACACAGGGGCCCATCTGGGTTAAGCCTATCTAGAAAAGGTACTAGAAATGTACATACTCTCACCCCAATCAATCCCTTATCTCAAGTTCCTAGGAAGCTATATATCCCAGCCTATCTAGCACCGTTCACTTGCTATTGCATGACACACTCAACAACTACAAACTCCTCCCATCATACCCATTGTGCTACCATAGACAATCTCATCCGTATCACATCCCGAAGGAAGGTGCTGAATCCATTGCTAGGTACACCCTATATAAAGTTATAACGCGTTTAGACTTAATAAGAGACTCAATTGCTATTGCATAACACACTCCACAATTACAAACTCCTCCCATCATACCTATTGTGCTACCATAGACAATCTCATCAGTATCACATCCCGAAGGAAGGTGCTGAATCCACTGCTAGGTGCACCCTATATAAAGCTATAAAGCGTTTAGACTTAATGAGACCCAAGGGCCCATCCAGTTAAGTCTGTAAATGGAAGATACTATAAGCCTGGTAAAAAGACCCTCCCCAACCATCCCACATCCTGAAGAAACCAGTCCTCCAATATCCCACACACCTATCAATGCCTATCTACCCTAGCTATCTAGCCCTACTCCCCTGATCCCTCTTAACACATGTGGATTGAATGCCTTATCAATAATTTTCAAACTGCACCCATGCCTGCTTAAAGGGGTCTGTGCCGTGCACACTTACTTAACATAAATCTCACCCGATCCATCACAAATTAGAACTAAAAAACAAGACTTTCCTGTCTAAAAAATGTGTCCACCCTACTTTTAAATACATTCAATGAGGAACTCCCCACAACATCAGCAGGCAGCCCATTCCACTGGTCAACAACCCTTTGACTGAAGACCTGTTGTCGCTTAACTGTCCTACACCTCAACTTGTTTAACCTGAATTTATGACCCCTATGTGATACTCTAAACTGAAGAGCACCATTTAAATTGACCTGATCTAGTCCTTTAACAATTTTGTGCATTTCAATCATGTCCCCCCTTAATCTCCTATACTTGAGTGAGTACATATCTAATGCTACAAGCCTTTCTCCATATTCTAAGTTACCTATTCCACCGATGAGTCTAGTTGCTTTGCGCTGCACTCTTTCTAACTTGTCTATATTTTTTTCTAGGTAGGGGTTCCAAGCTTGTACAGAATATTCCAAGTGTGGTCGCACGTATGCTGAGTATAGTTTTTTTTCATGACTTCCCTGTTCTTACATATCACACTTTTATTAATAAGTCCCAGCATTCCGAGTGCTCTGTTCCTAGCTGAGCTACATTGTTTTTCTGCTTTAAGGTCTTTTGAAACCAACACACCTAAGTCCCTTTCCTCTTCAATAACATCCAGTTCCCTCCCTCCCATTGTATATCTGAAAGTCTCACCTCCAGACCCCAGATGCATAACCTTACTGTTCGAGTGTCGATTCCTCCTGATTCCGCGACACGCGACTTTCCAGAGAGACTGGATCTTCGGTCCGTGATTTATTCTTCCGCCCTGCTCACTCCTCCAGCTCCAAACGAACAATGCCACCACGCCCTTACTGTTTTCCCGGTTCCCATTTCCGCCGCAGGCGGCAGCATGTAATGGGCCGGTGAGGTCATCTAGTAGCACCGCCACCTAGCGGTATCATGCACAACGGAACTTCATATTCAGCTTGCGGCATGCACACTCCAACACTTACACTTGTCATAGTTGAAAGACATCTGCCATTGATCAGCCCACTTTTTTAGGTCCTCCAAGTCTAGTTGAATATTTCTAGATTGATCACAACTGTTTGCCACTCCTACCAGCTTGATATCATCAGCAAATTTGAACACTCTATTCCTCAGGCCTACCTCAATGTTATTCACAAAGATGATAAGGAGAAGTAGCCCTAGAACAGAGCCCTGTGGTACTCCACTCAGAACATCCTTCCAATCAGATTCACATCCATTTAACATTACCGTTTGTTTGCTTCCCCTCAACCATGCTTCAATCCAACCTATAACTTTTCCAACAATCCCATGTTGCTGTAGTTGATGAATTAGCCTCCCATGTGGAACTTTATCAAAAGCTTTGCTAAAGTCCAAGTACACAACATCTATCCTGCTTTGATTGTCTACTTCTTTAGTAATATACTCCATGAACTCCAAAAGGTTAATTAAACAAGACCTTCGAGATCGAAATCCATGTTGAGTATCCCTTAAAAGATTGTGCCTATCAAGATGAATCTGAACATTCTGTTTAACCAGATTTTCTAATACCTTGCAAACTATTGAGGTCAAACTGACTGGCCTATAGTTCCCTACACACTTCATACTTCCCTTTTTGAAAATTGGTACTACATTTGCATTTCTCCAATCTTCAGGCACTTCAGGCACTATGCCTATAACCACACTACAAATACTAGTATGTGCTGCTGGGCGCCGTTTCCAGCTAAGAAGGCCTTTTCCAGAGGTGAAAAACGTGTCCAGCCTGTCACCTACAGAATATCGAATACCATCAGGCTGTCACATGTTGATGGCTCACAATAAGACCCGTACGCATGTGTGCGAGCGCTAAATATCGACGATGATGCTTAATTGGAACAAATAAGAATGCTTTAGTCTATATATCATGTTCAATTTGTTCAATTATATATGATCTTCAAATTATGAATTAATATGTCAAATTACAACACACCCTATAAGCTAATCTTGGTTCTATTTGGTGTATGCATAAACATAATGGTATTATTGTGGCTTAAGGTGCTCACAATATGTTTTACACACATTTTACTTAGCAAAGCAAAACAACAGGTTAGGTTTAACCACTTTTATTGTGAAAATGTGCTCATTTTATTTCAGACAAAAATAGGATTTTTTTCTCTCTAAAAAAAGGTAAGGCCAGGTTAGGTTTCGTAACATTTTGTATTATTGAACACACGAATTGTGCCTAACTTGAAGAAACAATTTAAAAGGAGGTAAGGTAAACCAGGCTAGGTTATGTTAGGAATAAAAAAATACTGGTACATTACTTTGCTTTCCAACTAAAAAAGCATTTCTGAAGGGAACCAGTGGTCACATCATCTTAATCATGCTGGTAAACATGGTATTGAAACATGCTGTTCTCCAAATCCAACGACTCCTTGAAAATGAAATTTACCAATACAAATTGAATTCTGTTGTACTATAACACCAATATCAAGAACAGAGTGTCATAGGTAATATTTTGCATTGGTTTCAATAATTTATAACACTTTTGTTCAATGCAACGAGTCCTGCTTATGACAAAACATGGGTCCTGACCCAAATAAATCAAACCCATGGAAGTGACCAGATGAAAGTATTAAGATAACAAAGGCTCATATTGGAAGAACCGAAACATTTTTTTCATGATATGGATTCCACAAGTCTGCAGTGTGGCAAAATGGCTGAAATGATATGTTAGACTGAGAAATATTGTGCATAAAATGCTGCACCAAACAGCTATATATGGCTGGGTAATTGAATCCCACCCCCACCCCTCCAGAGAAGAAAATCAGCACCAAAAATTACACAAGGTGTCATAGTATTTTTGCTTGCACATGAACAAAATACCTTGAAGATTGCCATATTTTGCAGACATGATGTTGGTTAGTAGAAATACATTCAGTCTTAACTGCACTTCCTGCAGCAAGGTTCCAAGACTGCCACCGGCCTCCTTCTCCAAAGGCAGTGTTCTTCAGCCGGATAGGTAAACCGGCATGCTTTGCCTTCATATGCCTTTTCAACGATCTTGACTGGCCATTAAATTTGCAGCCAGGATAGCCACAACGCACATTTTCTCGTGATGGTGGTGTCATATTAGCACTCACACCTTGGGCATGTATTGCACTAAGGTTTCTTCCAAGTGTCACTTCAGTTAGGTATGGCCAGGGTTGGATTTATGTCTTGGAATTCTGGAATTGGAGAGGAAAGTTAAGTGGCATTACAGGTTGGTATGGAGCAGTGGACTTTGATAACTTTTCTTTTGATCTGAATCCTGGGTTATGAGAGGAAAACTGTTGCATTCCAAGTTGGAGAATGATGTGATTTGTTTCTGTTTTCAAAAACTTTTTCTACCTTTCACGGTCATGTTCCGTGTTTCCATGTTCCCATGAGCATGACCAAACAGGAGATCACAGTCATTATCAGACTCAATTCATCTTTTGGAAAAAATGTAGTGTACAACTGGAGATAAAGTTATTATGGGCGGCTAACAGCAGGTACAAGGCCATGTTTCCAATACTTGTCCTGACTCTCAGAGACGAAATACCACTTACGCAAACATACACAAGTTCAGCTTTAACAGCCCCTTGATACTCATTAGGTAAATACGTACACACTGAAACCAGCTTTGAAAGTAAACTGCGCCGGTAAACGGAACTGTTGCGTCGGGTTCCATCTCTGGACGGTAGCAGGACTCTGTCCCGTCCCCGTCCGCCGTTTGAGATTGCCGAAAGTGAAGTCTGGTAACGGTTGCGGGCATCGACGATTGCAACCAAAGTATTTGCGATGGGTAAAATCCGAAGGAACTGTGAGCATCACAAAGAGAGGGTCTATCCGAGCATGCAACTTTCTCCGCGAAATATCATTCGATAGTGGTATGGAGACAGTGGAAAGCGGAGCCTTTTTCACCGACCGAAACACGTGCAGCCAGTGTCACGATGACGGCGCCCGCACACACTGCAGCCACTGCTCGTCAATTGGAAAATTGTAGCCGATACATGGGGACATGGGGGTGAAAGTGACGGCAAGTCGCCAAGTGTAGCCGTTTCCGAGAACCATACCCAATCGAGAAAAACGCTCAAAAACGTAGTTTCCGCTTTCCACCCCCCCCCCTAGCGTGCGCGTGGCGCGTGACTCAGAAACGGTTGTCACGGCAATGTTGACAATTATCGTGGAAACACTGAGGTATTGGTTTGGTGTCGATCGGTCCATTAGTTGGCGAGATATGGCGGTCTGAATCGGGTCGATGGGGAGCGCTAAAATTGGTGATGTTCCGAACGAAAAATCTCAGTTTTACATGCTATTCCTATCGGCGGCCGGTGATTCACCGGACACCCGTTCTCTCAGGACCCGTGACGCGCACGCGCAGCACGTTGACCCGACCGCAACGAACGACGGATAGCCAACATTTGGGGCTTTCATGTGATGCCAGCCATATCTCGTTACCTGTGATGTGAGCCGTGCCACGTGCCATAAACTGCGCCGGAAAACGGAACTGTGGCGTCGGGTTCAATCTCTGGATGGGGACGGAACAGTTCGTAGGTGACAGGGCTTACCACGGAAATGTTAAAACCTATGGAACTTTACCTCGCGTCGTAGCGCTTTTCCAGCCCCCCCCCCTCCCCTGTCCCCTCGATCATAGCTACTAAATTGCTTCGGTACGCTTCAGATATATGTACTGAAGCAAGGTGAGCACGTATATGTCTGGATGGCTAGGAAAAACAAATTGACTGGATATGTTAAGAAGCAAAACGGCCTGATGATAAATACAATCCATTCTCAATGCTAATACGGTACCGTAAGTTGTCACCATAACTGGATATATGTTTCAAATATCTGTCCCCCACGGTCTTGCCCGAGTAGCATATTTTTTTCTCCTCTGCTTTTCCAGCTGGCATGGGCATTCCAGCTCTCCTGCAGAGGTCAGAAAACCTATTACTCGGCCACGAGCGTAGGTAACAGATATTTGAAAAATATATCCAGTTATGGTGACAACTTACGGTACCGTATTATCATTGAGTATGGATTATATTTATCATCAGGCCGTTTTGCTTCTTAACAGACCCAGCCAATTTGTTTTTCCTAACCATCCAGATATATACGTACTCATCCTGATTCAGTACATGTATAAGATTGATTGATTATTTGGGCTTTGGGGCGCATCGATTACTACTGGTTATGTAGCGCCCAGTACATGTATAAGAAGCGTACCGAAGCAATTTAGGAGCTATTTTCGAGGGGACAAGGGGGCTGAAAAAAAACGCTACCACGCGAGGTAAAGTCCATAGGCTATAACATTGCCGTGGTAAGCCCCATCACCTACGAACTGTCCTAACCCCGTCCACAGATTGAACCCGACGCAACAGTTCCGTTTTCTGACGCAGTTTGTCTTCAAAGCTGGCTTTAGTGTGTACGTACCTACCTAATAAGCATCTAGGCGCTGCTGAAGTTGAACTTGTATATGTTTTCGTAAGTGGTGTTTTGTCTCTGAGAGTCAGGACAAGTATTAGAAACATGGCCTTGTCTTGGATGTTGGCCGCCAAGAATATTATTATCTCCGTGAAATTATCCACTCATTTTTTCAAAAAGATGACTTGAGTTTGACAATGACTGCCATCTCCTTGCTGTTTGGTCATGATTATGGGAACATGGAAACACGGATCATGACCATGAACAGTGCAAAAGGAGTTTTTAATGACAGAAACAAATCAAATCATTCTCCAACTTGGAACGCTACACAGTTTTACTCTCAAAATCCAGGATTCAGATTCAAAGAAAAGTCCTCAATGTTCTCTGCTGTATACCAGCCTGTAATGCCACATAATTGTCCTCTCCAATTCCAGAATTCCAAGACACAAATCAAATTCTGGTCATACCCAACTGAAGTGACACTTACAAGAAACCTTAATGCAGTATATGCCCAAGATGTGGGTGCTAATATGGCACGGCTATTATGAGAAAAGGTGCTTTCTGGGTATCCTGGCTGCAAATTGAATGGTGAGTAAAGATTGTTGAAAAGACATATGAAGGCAAAGCATACCGGTTCACCTATCCGGCTACAAAACACTGCCTTTGGAGAAGGAGGCTGGTGGCAGTCATGGTGCGTTGCTCCAGGAGGTGCAGGTAAGACTGAATGTATTCCTACTAACCAACATCATGTCTTCATTGATATGACAATCTTGAGGTTGTTTTGTTCATGTGCAAGCAAAAATACTGTGACACCATGTGCAATTTGTGTTGCTTTTTTTCGTTGGAGGGGTGGGGGGTGGTGGAGGTCAATTACCCAGGTGTATAAAACTGTTTGGTGCGTATTTGTATGCACAATATTTGTCACTCTAGCATATTAGATCAGCCATTTTGCCACACTGCAGACATGTCGAATCCTTATCATTAAATGTTTTGGTTCTTCCAATATGAACCTTTATTATTTTAATAATTTAATTATGTTACTTCTATGGGTTTGATTGTTTTGGGTCAGGATATCGACTGTAAGCAGAACTTGTTGCATGGACCAAATGTGTTACAAATCCCTTGAAACCAATGCAGCATCTGACCTATGACACTCTGTCCTTGATATTGGTACTATAGTATAAGGGAATCTAATTTGTATTGGTAAATTTCTTTTTCAAGAAGTAATGAGTTTGTGAGAGCAAGATGCTTCAATACCATGTTGACCAGCGTGATTAAGATGATGTGACCAATGATTTGGTAAATTTGTGCTTTAAGGTGTTTTATGATTTCTTGGAATTTAACCTTTCAGTGTAATGTTTATAAATGTGATTAAGATGATGACACCACTCAAATCCCTTGAAACCAATGCAGCATCTGACCTATGACACTCTGTCCTTGATATTGGTACTATAGTATAAGGGAATCTAATTTTTATTGGTAAATTTATTTTTCAAGAAGTCATGAGTTTGTGAGAGCAAGATGCTTCAATACCATGTTGACCAACGTGATTAAGATGATGTGACCAATGATTTGGTAAATTTGTGCCTTAAGGTGTTTTATGATTTCTTGGAATTTATCCTTTCAGTGTAATGTTTATGAATGTGATTAAGATGATGACACCACTCATTTTCTGCGCAAATGCTTACTTTGTGAAAAGTAAGCATGAGAGAGAGAGAGAGAGAGATGAAAAGAAGCATTGTGGTACTCGGTATTGTCGGAATAAAAGAGGTCGAGATTGGTGTGAAAAGTGTTTTGTGCATTTTGTAAGAAATTAGGTCGGTAGTTCTCATCGAAGCTATTATGGGCTATGGTATCAGCTATGATATTTACTATGGTTTGTGGGTCTGTAATGGTGAGATTGTGGATTTTGAGGGCCGGTAGAGATATAAATGGGGAGCGTCCGGACAAACGTCGGATTAATTGCCATAGTTTACTTAAAGGTGTTTGAAAAGTGAGCTGCTGTAAATATGAGGGCCATGAACGGCGCTTAGCATCGCGAATGATGCGGCGGGTTCTCGCACGTTCACGGTTACGGGTGGTAAAATTTTATTGATCGGGATGTCGTAAATACTTCCTAAATGCTCTTTTTCTAACCGCAATTGCTTGTGAAATTTCTAGACACCACCAAGGTACTGGTTTTCGTTTTGTGAAGGGTTTCGTGAGTGGAATTGTAGTGGATGCTGCTTCGAAAAGTGTGTGTGCAATGGAGTTGATGTTTTCGACGGGAGAAATGTTGGGGTTGTATTGAATATAAGAAAGTTCCTGAAATGTTGTCCAATCGGCTTTTGACATTTTCCAGCGTGGGATAACATTTGGTGTGCTATCAGTAGCAGCTTAAAAAGTGGGTATTAATTTGATGGGGTAGTGATCGCTGTCATGAATGTCTGTGTCTATGGTCCAATCGAAATCGTTGGCCAGAGTTGGAGAGCAAATTGTCAAATCTATTGCAGTTTCTGTGTTGTGTCCGAGGTGAAAAAAGTTGGCTCTCCAGTGTTAAGTATTACTAAATTGTGTCGGTCTAATATGTGTTGAACAATGCGTCCGCGAGTGTCTGGGTGTGTACATTTTTTATCCCACGCTGGGCTATGAGCGTTGAAATCGCCAAGTAAGATGAACGTGTTTTTGAAATTTGTGATGAGGTTTTCTAATTGTGTTAAAATGTTTGTGTTGTCTGTAGACGTTGGAATGTATAGTGAGCGTACATCTATATTTCGACCATGTAAGCGTAATGTACAAGCTACGGCTTGTAACGATGAATGAAGTGTAATTTGTGTATGTGTGTAATCATTGTTAATGTAAAGGGCTGTACCACCACTGCGGTGTGATCCACGGACCTCGTCGTGGTGGTACAGCGAATAATTGAAAAGATTGAAATTATATGTATCGGTAGGCAAAAACAGGTTTCTTGAAGTGCGATGAGAATGGGAGATGCTAAAAAGGCTTTCATTTCTGCCTATTTGGAAATCAGACTACGGCAGTTCCATTGTAGAAATATGGACATTTGTGAAAAGAAAGTTAATATTTGTCGGCACCTTTTGGAGCTTGGCGCAGCCACGATTGCATCTCGGGCGGGCATGTGGGTTGGGTGCGTACGGCGACGGTTGACCCGCCTGAGCCGCCGACCGACCGGTGACCTTGGCAAGGTCACGTCGGCCGGCCACTGCCGCGGGGATGCCCGCCCGCTGGAATGTGTCGGTCGGGTCAAGTGGGTGCTGGCCGGCGCTGGGCACGCAGGGCTCGATCGGCGGCCCGCTGATGGTGAACAACAATTTGCTCCCGCAGCGGAGTGACTGTGGGGCCTGTCACTCCTCCCTGGAATGGTCCGCTTGTTGGGAGCCGGAGTGGTCTGTGTGTTGGGGGCCAGGGTGGTTTGTGTCGGTGTGGTCAGTGGTGTAAGTTTTTTTAGTGGAGCTAAACCGAGAATCATGTCAGTTTGAATCGAGGTAGAAGTAGTGTTGACGCGACGTGTGGGGAGAGCAACGGTGGCCGCCTGGGCATAAGTTTTTGTTGACGGGGAGGTGGCTTCGACAGACCGTCGGGCCTGGGGGTATGACACCCCGGTCGTGGCCTTGACAGCGCAGACCTCCTTTTCCTTGCGCCAAACTGGGCAGAGGGGTGATGTGGTCAGGTGATCGGATTTGTTGCAGTTGAGGCAGTGGGCAGGTTTGGAGCAGGTGGATTCGGGATGAGGTGGTTCGCCGCACTTGGGGCAGCGGGCTGTTTGGCGGCATGTCTTACTGCCATGGCCGAAGCGCTGACAGTTAAAACAGCGGAGAGGATTGGGGATAAAGACACGGACTGGGTATCGAAGGTAGCCGGCGAGGAGTGTCTTGGGAAGAGTTGTAGAGTTGAAGGTAAGGACTAGGAGACTCGTGTCACGTTTCTGGCCATCTTTGAAGGATGTAATGCGGCGGACGTGGGTCACCCCTCCGGCCTGAGCCTCGCATGAATATCTGCCTCAGACATGAAGCGGAGCTCCGGCGCGAAGACGGTGCCCTTGGTGGTGTTGCGGTTGGAGTGGAATGAAATGGTTACGGATTTACCACAAAATGTGGTGGTACGGAGGAGGGCTTTGGTCTGGGCTCGGGTTTGGGTTTTGATGACGAGGGTTCCGTTGGCTGGGGCTTCAATGTCAGGATTGGCTAAGGAGCAAATGGCGAGGAGTTGCTTGGTTGGCCAGAAAACATTGACACGACGAAAGGAGACGGACTCCTCGACAGGCTTTACCACGATCCAGCACTGTCGAGGTAGGGTTCGATGGGCTGGACGGGTTCTGCTTGGGAGGGCGTGGTCTGGTTCGAGCGTGGGTCAGCGGCGTGGAGAGTGATCGTCTGGTCGGAATTGCGAGGCGAGGTCGTGGTCTTGGGACGAGCAGGGGTCGGTGAGGCACAGAGGGTTTCCATGGCGTCATCCAAAGGAATAGTCCGGCGCGGGTCATCAATGTTTGTATCAAGTGAGGGAGCATCAGAGGCCGAGTCCGGGGTCGCGCGATGATCGTCTTGGGTGGTTAATGGCGGGAATTCCGTCTCTGAGTCCGTTGGCGAGCATGGGTCAATATCCTTCTTGCGTTTTTTCCCCATCGTGGGAAAAAACCTACCTAATTTAAATAAACACGAAGGACACACAGAAACGACAAGAATGGAAATACGACGACGAAAATCGGGTGGGGTGACGGGTGTCACCCCTACAAACGAAATAGGAAAAGAGCGACGGGTGTCACCCCACGAAAATGAAAAATGGAGCTGCGAAAACCAGCAGCCAATCAAGCCTTTCGGCAGGTCGGAGTGCACAGTGAGCTTCGGCTATAGTCGAAGTATGCTCGAATAGTACTGAACACTCCATGTACCAGACTCTTTCATCCCAAAAGAAACAATACATACATCGCACGCAGTCGTAAAATGTTTTTAAAAAGCATGCATCCACTGTTATTTGTCGTTGATCACCTGTCTGTTCCTATAGCCACTCATCCACCCTGACCCACCACGACTTGCGTTGAGCCAAGTGCTGCTGTTTGGCTGTGCATAGCCTGGGACTGGAACGGACATTATTCGGTGGGATTAGCTGCAAACGTGCATAACCCAAGCGGCCACCGTAGGCACTGGCAAGGTGACCAGTCGTCCTATAAGGCTCAAATTGGCTTGCGAACCGAGAACCTTATCGCCGGGATCTCGCCCAAAAGTGACATGATAGACTAACCCGCATTACACCGTCTGTTGCGGTTGCCGACCCCACAATGCCAAAGTTATTTTGCAGCCTATTTTGCATAGATATTTGAATGAAATGTGGTGTGGTAAGGTATCCCACTCAAAAGTGAAATACTACATATGTACATATATAAATATATGTATTCGTGCACACAATGCGTGTGCGTGTGCGTGTTTGTGTACTTCCGAATCCGGTTTGTGGGGACAAAGTGTGCGTTTCCTACCCTGTTTCCGGGGTCATGCCGGTTTGTGGGGACAAATACTTGTCCCCGGAAACCGAATGCTTAGTTATTCATAGGACATGTACTCTATGCACACTAGATGCGTTTTAAGTCAACATCGGTTTGTGGGGACACGATTTTTCAGGTCCCCACGTACCCGGCTAAACGCTCATGCGATTTTTCTAGATGGAGTATGTGTGTGGGTGGAGCCTATTCGAGTATATATCCAGACGTCGCTGCTTATTGGCTGTTATCAGCTAACCGGGCGGTCCCCCAATGGCGGACGGGTCTGTGGACTTTGGCCACCAAGGGTGCGGCTCACCGGCGCATCAGGCAGATCCTCGTAACAAGGAGCTGGACACAAATCTGATTGAATATAGCTTCATCCAATTGAATTAAATTACATCGATTCAATATAGCTTCATCATTTATCACCCGATTTGACTTTAGTTAACAAGATGCGAACTAAATTGGATGCTACTTTACATTCTCATTGAGGGATGTGTTTGAAAAATATATGGTAATAAATTGATTTTGACCGCGTATTCTGAAGTGCCTCAATTTATTGACCTGATGTAACCTTACGGCTTTGGGAAAAAATGCACATAAGTTGGCATGTGCGTTTCCAGGGTCATGCAAATGGGGAGCAAAACTGCACTAAGTTAGTGCGGTTATGGTTCATATAAGATTAGAAGCTGCTTTAGATGGTTCTTGTTTACGGTGATATAAAAAGATTGCCGTGGGGGAATCCAGGCGGCAGGATGTGATTGATATGGTGCAAAACTGCTCTTTTATCTGACCGTATTTGCAAGAAGCGCGTCGACATTGCGTTTCTATGTCGACCCCTCGTAGTTACGTCATATTTTCGCCCCTGGCTAAAGTAAAAATGATGATTGCCTGAAATACATCCATGGAGCAATGGTTTGAAGGTTATTTAGGATCGTTTTTAGTCCTTTCAAAAACATGGCATCCCTTTTTCTTTTGCTCTGGAGCCGCTTCTGCTCTGTCGGCACAGCACAAAGTCTGGCCCAAAGTCTCTGTAATAAATATACTGTGGATTCAGTTGCAGTCTAAATAAACAGTTGATAATTTGAAAAAAACATACGTGGACGAAAGCTAGGGACAGCCACCATGTTGCATTCAGCTGCTCCTAATAGTCTAGAAATTAAGAGCGAAAGCCTGAAGACTGAAGGCAGGTATACTGATTAAGCCCTCTTAAATTATAGGGTTAAGACTAGGCAAAGGATATATATATATATCCACTGTATATACTTTCAAACGGACCGTCCTTACTATGATGCGGAAATTTGGATAAATCTTATTGTATTTCGAGTACAACTGATGAGCACAGGTCATATGTCACCATGGGTTGACAACCTATGGTACAACCCTACCAAAACCTTCGCATCGTTGTCAGGACTGTAAATTTACAGGTACACACTGTGGATAATTATAATGCGTTACATACCACAAGCACCAAGCGATCAAAGGATATCATTTCGTGAGTCAGGGAAATTGTCCAAAGCATTGACATTAATGCACGCTCAAAGCATGCCGGTTCGGGTTACAGTGACGTTTTGTGAACCCCACATGCTATGCATGGGATCCCCACGAATAAAGTAGAGTAGCTCAGTAGAATATGATTCAGTTAATTAGGCTTTACATGTTTTCAAAGCTTAAGCATGGCCATCCTTGTAAAGAATACTACTAAAAGATAGAATTCATCATAGGTGAATTAGGCCAGTTCCTCATAACATCTCCCGCCCTTTCTGAACAGCATTGGTTTCAATGTTGTAAGTCAAAGCGGCTTGCATCAAGGGTAGAACACATCTGTCGTACTTCTTGTGTTATTGTTGATGATGCCGCACATTTATCCTACTGTCAGTTTACTTTATAAGTACTTCCTCGATACACCCGTTACACGTAGGACCCATGTGAACGGTGGTGTATGAGTGGTACAGGTAATTTTAGTACAAAAAGTTGCAGAGGTATAACTTCCAAAATGAGATTGCATTGACAGGCGGGAATATGCAGAAAACAGATGTGCAAGTACTGAGATTACCAAAGCCAATATCCATGCATTGTAGGCTTAGTGCTAATCTGAAATCACTTCATGTGTGTTGCTTCAATTCTATTTTTGATGTCATCAAAATGTTTTGTACCGATGCTACAAAACATGCCAAAACTGTTACTTGTTCGTATTCGCTTCACATGTAACGTTGTAGAAAAATAAATGTAACACTGAAGGAACGTGTGGAACAAAACACCACACATAATATCAGGTAATATTTTGTTGCAATTGCCTACCGCCTTGCAATCTGGTTTGATCGAAACATCCCGTTTGTTATTGTCAGTAAAGCGCATTAAATAGCTCATTTATCTAATTCACCATTCCTGGGTGAAGAGCAATTCGCCGCAATTTTGGTGGACAAAATAGAAATATAATTCCCAATAGTGTCAAAGAGTTGCCGGCACTTTTTCATGCCATGTTGACTCGTCTGGACTTCGGCCTCTAAGTTTCTTTCGGCACAGCCTTCAGGCGTTTATGGATATTGAGATTAAATGTTCGGTACCTTCAGATGAGTACCTTGGGCACCTTTTGCTAAAATTGCTTTTGCAGGGTCGCCCAACGTCATGCGCCTGTCATGCTACAAAGCTGCTGGTACGTACAGAGTGGGGAAAAAATCGTATTTATCTCTTGAATCAAAATGATGCGAATATAGGCATAAAATGCACTATTGGCACATAAATACAGCCTTGGTTTTCACAGAGCTCATTGCGTTTCTCGTTGAGAACTAACCCGAAAAGTTTTGTCATGCAATCCACTATAAGGGAGCCGGAACTTGACGCTGCGAACTTATATGCCCTCGTTTATCCTCAAGGTAGATATGAAGGCTATGCACATTAGGAACATGTTTACAATGGGGTCTTGGCCGGGCACGAATCAATACATGTAATGTGACTCTGAAATTCGCAATAATTCTTGCCTCTGCCCTGACCCTAAACCGGACTTGATGAAGCTCGTCTCATGAGTGCGAGGTCAGTATTTCAAGAGTTCATTATCCAGTGTATTTTGGAATTCACTGTTGAAACTGTCGCAAAAGGTGGCCTCATATTAATGAAAGGGAATTATAAAAACCAACTTCTTGATCTGACACGACCCTGTATGATCTCCAGCCAAAGACATGTCGAGTAGCTTACGGATGACCAAGATCTTGCTCCATTCACATCAATGTCTATTCAGGAGAAGCTCGCAAATTTGTATTTGTTGCAAATTTGAGTGATATCACTCATTGAACTCCGACTTGACCTCCGGCCTTACCGATGGTCTTTGGGTCGAATTTGCCTTGCCCTCGGATCAATTTTTGTTAGCGCTATCGATGGCGTCAGTTTCATTCCCTTACCTCAGGTGGGTTTCAAGATGAGAAGGGTACAACTATCTCCCCATGCGAGTTGTGGTTCACTTGAAAGCCAAACGATATTAAGGTTGATTTATACAGTATTATAGTTCATTAACCTCAGGTGACGGCTAGTGTTTCGATGCGATGAATACGATTCAGTCACTAATAAATGAAGCGGTTTCAATAGTCCTTCCATGCAGGACAGTGATGGGCAAGATAGCACTCGTCAGAAATCCTGCAAGATCAAATCTTTCCAGGAAAAGTACAAATGGATGCATTTGCCCATGAGAGGTCCGGGTTTTTCAATCGACGGGCTCGACAAAATCATCATTCGTCAGTGCTCGCTGTGCGTGTTTTGGCCCACACAGTAAGCTCGTTAACCGGCAATCAGCTGTCCTGATCGCCGGTCGCCTCTTTAATTTATGTGTGTGTGTGCTTATGTATGTCTCCTTATTCTGGTTTGTGGGTACAAAGATGTCATCCATACCCGGTTTCCGGGGACAAATACCTGTCCCCGGAAACCGAATGCGGGGCCACACATGGGACAGGTGTAACCTTCCATGTAGCTTTGTAGCTCCATGTACCTTTCCGTGTAGACAGAATTCCATGCATCCCAGATACGCTTCCAGGATACCTGCTGTTAACATCATCATAATTATCATATACTTATACTTTACTTATCATATACTGTATATACTTTGCATCATCATCATCATCATCATAACGTCTATTGAAATCAATCTTACAGTTATATTGGACAGAGTGGTGCAAAACCACTAGGTGCTTAATTTATGGTACCTATCTGAAGGTGTGGAATGACACTGGAGTGAAAGATAACATAAGCACAGATTTCTTGATGGGATATTTTCTAATATATCCCTAACTGCCGACGCCACAGATCATCTGTGAAGCCACCGCCCAATCCAGCATGGGTCGTGACCCCAATTTAGTGGAACTTAGGCCATTGCTAACTTATTTCCACTGTTAGTTCATGTCAAATATATGGGTTTCGAATATAAAGTTATGAAAATGGCGAGCCACCACCCGACCGTCGTTATCGTTCAATCCGTCCCCATGTAACATGATATGAAGCTTGGCTAGTGGCTGGAATTCTGGAAAATTCTGGCAAAGATGTTGTGAAATGTTGTTGAATAGTTTATTTCGGGGGCAGTGTGATTTGGACAATCTATAATTAGGTACCGAACATTTTCGTTTTGGCAGCCACAAGCACATCGGGGAAGAACAAGCACGTTTTTTTAATTCGAAATAGATGGGAGTTTAGATGAGACATATCAACCCTAAGTCTGGTATGGAGCAAGTTTCCTTTCTTTGTTCCAGAAGAGTATAATTTTGCTGGACTGGGCACACCGAACTGCTGCGTAATCGCTTTTTTAAGGAGATGTGGGGGAGACAGCGTGTACTTTCGCTTGGACTCTTCCAAAGACGTACAGTATATGGTTGGGAAGAGCGATTTTGTAAAGGATGATGTATGGTTTGCAGTTACTGTGTGATGGCTGGCGTTACGAAGTTCCCTACCTATTTCGAGCACACATGTTTGAGGCATGATATAACTGATATAGTATGGTGTGTTCTGTTCTGAGTCGTTTAATTTATGATAAAGTATCCGCTTGTGTATGCTCCCAGGTCGAGTCGAATTGTGTCAGTAGATGATCTAAAGAGTGTCGCGGTTACTAGTCGTCCTACTCTGGCTTGTAGAGTCTCTAATCGTGTTGCGTCTTAGATTGTAATTTGTCAATCGTAAATAACATCACAGTAGTCATCTAATGACATTATCTGCTCTTTCTGCATACCACTGGCATTGAAGCCGCAATTAAAAATGGTTCGCATCAATGGTGGAACCTTTTGTGGAACTTCCTATGTTAATTGTACCGGTATTGCGCACATTGTGTTTCCAGTTTATTCTATGCTAATTTTCTGAGGTATAAAGTCCCTCCAAGATGACTTAGCTTAGATGTCAAGCAGGCTGGTTCATGGGCTGTCGTGCAATGTTGCTTAAGCATGATCTCGAATGTGAGATTGAACCGGAATTATGCAATGCCAAAACCCAAATATGCACGGACTGAGCTTACCGAAGCCAATATGAATATATTAATACAAGTAGGTTTAGCACTGACCGTAAATCACTTCGTGTCTGCTACTTTATTACATTCTTTTAGTTGAATCAGTGATTTCTGTTCGCTTCACGTGGCGCCTTCTTGAGAATGTCAGCCAACACTAAAGTAATAGCAGAACAACAAAATAATACTGCAGAAAAGTTGTATTAATAATAAATGTTGAACAATATCCCCCAGAGAATGCTGGGCTAAACGAATAAATTGTCCGGAGCCTTAAAATGTGGTATGATCTGAACATTAACTTTCTGTTTTCCAAAGAAGTGCTTGAAGCAGCTCATCCAGTTACTTGAGCATAGCTAAACGTGGAACACTTCGTCGTCTTTTGGTAAAACTGAAATAAAGTACCAACTGAGGTCAAAAGTTATGACAGTTTTAGGCTAGGTCGGTGTGTCTTAATGGATCACTTCAATATTTCAGACAAATCCTGGGTAAACCAACAGCATCCAACTTGTTCCAACTTCAGCGCTAAATAATTTATATAACATCCAACTTGTTTCAACCAAACGAGAGTTACTGATGACGGGGTATATAATCTTAGTACGTTCAGTAGCATTTCAAATCACTTCAGATCGCTATGGTTTATTGCCCTCAGATGACCCCCAGGATTTCGGTGCGTCAAATACGATGACATCATTGATAACAAGCAAGTTGCTCCAAATATCACTTACAAGGAACACAACGCTTGAAAGCGCTTGGTAGCAGGGATTGGAAATCTTGTAATGTATCATGCTTGCAAAATAAGTACACTTGTATACATGTTCTATGGCATCGAAGGAAGGATTGTTAATTGCCAGGCTTGAAAACAATGCGATTTGTCAGTGCTTGATGCAAGATATTTTCACCCACCCAGTGCTGTGCGAGTCCTCCACACAGTACGCAGCGGTAGAGTCATCCTGCTTGGCAGTCAACAGCTGTAATTCGTATTTGTGTGTGCGTGTACGTACGTGTGCTTCTTTTTCCGGTTTGTGGGTACAACATATATCTCTCGTTCCCGGTTTCTGGGGTCATCACAGTTTCTGAAACCGAATGCTGCATGGGACATGTGTGTCATGCGCGCCAGACGCATGTCTAAGATGGTTGTTACTGTGCTAATGGTCAACATCAGTATCACATCTTGTAAAACACGGACTGCTTGGGTGTCTGGAAGACAATGATGGCACAAAACTTAAACATTGTTGCATTCAGTACCTTTGCATTGAACTTCGCATGCGTATCCACACACCAAGCCACACCAGCACACACGCAAACAAGCTCATACACCTGAACCCTTATCTTGTATTTTCCCTGTTATTTCGACATTCAAAGTTCCCAGCTAAGATGTTTAAAGATAGGAGGGGTATAAATAAATCCTCCCAGGCCAGCTGTGGTTCACTTGAAACCCAAACGACGTGGAGGTTAATTTATACATTATTATAGTTCACTGACCTCAGTTGATGGCTAGAGTTTGGGTGCGATTAATACAATGCAGTCACTGATAGAAGCTGTTTAGTGGTCCAAATAGTATTTCCAAGTAGCACAGTGATAGGAAAAATAGGAATCGTCAGAAATCCTGCTAGACCTAATCTTCCCAAGACAAGTACAGAGAATGCACTTGCCGTGACATGACAGATCCGGCTTTTTTAACCGACGGATTCCAAGATAATGTAATGCGTCAGTACTCATGCGTATTTTCGTCCACCCAGTTCTGTATGAATGCACCCTACAGAGCACCTTAGGATGGTGCTGTCCTGATTGCCGGCCAACATCTATAATTTATGTCCGTGTGTCTGTGTATGTGTACTTCTTATTCAGGTTTGTGAGCACAAAGCATGTTCTACCATACTACACGGTTTCTGGGGACAAATACCGGAATCCGAATGCGGGTTAACGTGTGGGACAGGTGTTCCATGCACCGAAGAAACGCTTCCAGGATGGATTCTGTTATCATCATTATCATCATATATCGTCATCAGCTTCGGCATTCCACGACAGATCGACCAGGGCTTGGCACCCTTTTCTTTCAGATCTGAACCAAAATTGTTGTGTGGGAATATCCTATGCCTTGAATCCGCCTGTGAAAATTTTACATCGATCAGGTCAGCGATCCAGAAGTTATATCCTCTGGAAATTCTGGAAGGTCCACCGCAGGCTTATGCTCAGTGGCCGATAACTATGCTAAAATCATTCAGAATATAAATATTCAGATTTGTTGAACGCGCAGACGTTCTAGGAATCGACTTCCGACAATATTTGTCATATGTATTGACAACTTAAAGTTTCCCCATGACCATAGGCGGAGGAACGGGGGGGGGGGGGGACCGGCCGCCCCCCCCTTTTTCTAAGTGTGTGTGGGGGGGCAACAATGGTAGCTTGCCCTCCCGCTTTTGAAACATCTAAATTTCCTAAAATGTAGCATGCACGCATTTTTATATGTGAGAAACTCCCCGCAATCCATAACTAAGTAAAAGCTGTACATATCACATCGTAGTACTTCATTTCTTCGTCATGTACACATGAACATGACCCTACAACAGCGAAACAACTTCAGAAGTCGATGTAATACAATAATATATATATATATATATATATATATATATATATATATATATATATATATATATATGTATATGTATATGTATATATATATATATATATATATATTTATATATATATATATATATATATATATATCGATATTCACACCTTATATGATGTTATGAAAAGACTACAAAGCAGCTAATGTGCCCGCCAGTACCAAAATACGTTCATACTAGAGTTTCACTGTGGTTCTGTGACTGTTAACACATTTAACATCTATTTAATTAATATTGCCTAGAGTAGAACATTACAAATGCTGAGGCAGTAACGTAACACAATCAAGGTAAGACATACAATTTACAAGTGTAATTTCATTGCTTTGATATTACAGAGCTATGTATTATATACGGCCTTGGTCCTAGCTACCATCATACACTTCAACAATTACATATATTTCGGTCATTGAAGCATACAAATTACTACCACGATACCTCCATTGCGTGACGGTAGTACGGAACAGAACGTAAAGATTTACACATTTCAATGGATTTTCACAGTTTGGCAAAGCACACGGATATCCAACCCATCGATTGACATGCCTCGGTATTGTTGGTGATGGCATCCAATATAGCAACATACTAATTTACATCATCTATTATGGTAGCATATATACAATAATGAGGTCCACACCCTATTATATCAACTTCAAGTGCGAGAACGCCTCTCAGAATCTTATAATCCCCAGAGAGGATTATGTGCTCGTGATGCGACCTGACAAGGTCACATGAGGAGTTATATGAAGAGTGATGATGTGACGAGTAGCGAGTGATGCTTGTCATGTGACCTGAGAAGGCATATGTCGAGCATGGCAACTAACCCGAGTAGATCTTCACCTGGATAACTGCGTAGTGGCATTGACAGCACGCGAAGCATTGAATTCAAATAATGTCGTTCAACAGAAATGGTTTGGTAAGATGATGGGCTCATTAATCTGGCCTCGTCGCGATTTTGGCATTCCCGGCCAAAATTTGTCAGCCCGGTGCAAGTTTTTTTCTGGTGCTGGTTGTATTTATTTATGACCTCTAGTTTTTGGGGACTCGACGCGAATCATTTGTTGGGCTCCCCAGAATCCCCAGAATCATTTGTTGGGCTCAGCCCAGATAAGTACAACCCGCCCCTTGAACTAGCGCAAGCCCCAAATATCGCGCCTGGGACCCAAAATTCCTGTCGGTATTCACATAAATTCTGGTCGGGGCTTGAAAAATTTCCCTCGGGGCTCCCAAAAAATTGCGTCGATTTCCACAAAAAAGCGCAGCGTGGCACCAAAATCGCATAGAATCCCCACTAGGATGAAGCCGGAGCCCTCCAAAATAAAGAGAGGTTCCGAAAATATATGTTCGAGCAAGGAAAATCGCTCCTTAGCCCAATCATACCATCGGATGCCTTAACACGCGCACTGGAGGGGGCGAAATCCGCCCACCCCTCCGGTGTTTCGTACATAACTGCACATCTTACCGGTTGATATACGCGATTTTCTGTGTACCTGCTTAGAAATGACCGGCACGTCGTTTAAAGTAAGCAAAAAGGAAATCGGCCGATAATTTTTTCAAGTTAGGGGCCATTTAAAGTTTAAAAAAATATAGCGCCAGACCACAAAAATCGGCGCTGATGCGCTTCCCGTATATTCGCAAAAGGGAAGTGTTCTTGGCAACACTAGCGATTGTTTGATGCATATTGACATGCTATATAGTTTCAAGGTCATGTTAGGTCACCGAGGTCAAGTCAGGTCATGTTTATGACAGGTTAATCGAACCAAACTTGATCAACTGGAATGTTGTCATAAATGCATTACTGTTTGTCATTTGTACTGTTTGTCATTGCGTTTCCATACTTTATTCATGTACTTCACTCCTTTCTTCGCGAAGCCGATTGCGCCGAGCTGCCCGACGGAGCAGTCGGGCGGCGGCCCGGTTCCGGTAACTGGAACAGGTAACTGACCTGATAAAGTATGCTGTTATCTAGATGACCTGAGGTCAAATATCCGGGGGGGAGGAGTGTCCTAGGGGTAAGATGCTCTCGTCTCACAATCGAAAGGTTGGTGTGGGTTCGAGTCTAGCACCTGTATTGACCAATCATTAGTAATGTCGAAGGTACACGTCTCGTAGGGTCGATAACAAATAAAATCAAAACATCATTGATGCCTGCATCTTTTGCATCATTAGTAATCCAAAACATCATTGATGCCCATTTTTAACATTTAAACTCTATCAGCGACCCATAACAATGACAAGCCAAGACACGCAAAATAATTTTTTTTGACAAATGCGATCTCATTTGACCTTGAAGATGTTGACCTAAGGTCATGAAATGTGCACACTATAAGGTTCACTACCGTACCCATCCACCCTGCGAATTTCGTTCCTCCAGCTTTAATAGGTCACAATTCCAATTACGGCCGCGGCCGAATAGGGTAATAGCTTTAATAGGAGCCGAGATCTTAGGGGGCGGAATCCGCCCCCTCCGCCAAGTACACCTCGTGACACCGAACCATGAATCGCCTTCATTGTACATATCACAATATCTGCATACTGTAAAATACATATACACATTAACACAAACCCACATCAAGGTGTATGATCCGTGTGTGTACATGTGTCAACTTGCGACCCGGTGTGTGCGTGTCTGTGTGTGGATGCGGTTATGTGTTGCATATGTGCTTGCCTTTGGCGGTGTATGGAACCGGTTTTATCAGGGTCCAGGATGCCGTCATTGTGTTTAATGAAAGCTTTTTGTTCCTAATCTCTATTGATTCGCTGATTTTGAGCTCACATCTTCGCAAACTTGCAGAATGGATATGCTGAGTGTTTTAGAGTCGAAAATGCTGCTCGCGTGTGTGATTTTGAAGTGTTCGCCAAATGGGGTGTTAGTGGTTTTATTTTAGCGTCTCTTAATTGCTCATTAAATCTGTCCCTAACCATGCGTTTTGTTCTCCTATATACGTGATGTCAATGGTCGGCACAGCTGGGCATGTTATAAGGTAGACAAGCTGAGGTTCTCTTTAAACAGCTTGGACCCCCTCCATCAGATCAGAGGATCTTGTACTGTTTGGGCTCCATCCGTAGGTCCATGAGCCTTTCTGCCGGCCCGATGTCCTCTCCAGAACTAGGGCCCCCTCCGTCATTTTAGTTCCCTCTTTGCCGACTCGGGGCCTTTTCCGGCAAACCGGTCTCTTCCGAAACCTGGACCCTGTCCATCAGGTCAGGGGTCCCTTCTCGGCTTGGGCTCCGCCGATAGCCCAGGGGTCTTTCATATCGGCTCGGGCCCTCTCCTTCTGGCCGGATACCCTTCCAACTATCCCGGGCCACCTTCGTCGACGTAGTAGCGCCTCTTCACGTTAGCCTGTAGTCATGACCCTCAACGCCTCCTGAGGGGCACTCTCCGCGTTGACTCGGGCTCTGCATCGGTTCAGGTATTCGTCAGCCCTACCCGCTCAGTTCAGGTGCCCTTCATGCGGCCCAGGGCCCTCCACATCGGCCCAGGGACTTTCACGTCGGTCTATGGGCTCTTCACTTCGGAATAGCCTCACATCGGCCTAGGGGATCTTCACTCCGGGCCCAAGGGTCTCTCCTTGTCAGCCCAGGGCCCTTCTCATGTCCTTCCCAGAGACCACGTCTGCCCAGGGGTCCTGCCGGCACAGGGGCCCTGGACGTTGGACCCATGGACCTTTAACGTCGGCTCAGGTCAGCCCCATGGACCCTTCACTGCTGGCCCAGGGCCTCACGTTGACCAGGGACCATTCATGTTTACCTATCGGCCCGGCGCGCTGACCCAGGGACCCTTCATGTTTACCCAGGGATCCTTCACGTTGACCCAACTTCCCTTCATGTTGGCCCAGGGGATCCTTCGCGTTGATCCAGGGGTTCTTCACGGTTCCTCTTGGTACATTGGCCCAAGGGGCCCGTGACCCCCTGCGCCTATGCCTTGAGGGAATGGAGGCCACTCGGATCCTCTAGGGCTGCCCTTCGCCCTTCTCCTCCTTGACTTCCCACTGCATCGAACGACATTCAAAGCCGATCAAGCATCGTGGTGCTACCGCATCACTTGTTCCGGAAAGTACCATGACATTCTAACAGTTCAACTCCACAGATGAAAAGATCAGATAGCCCCACCACAGATCCGGTGCTTGCAGATCCGCCGCAGCATGCGCCCAGGCGGTGTGTGTGAGGAAGAGAAAAGACACTTTAAAAACCGTCCATCATCCGCACAATGCTAGAAAACACTTCGGTACATGATATCATGTTATATCTCGATTATGAGCAGAGTGGCAGACGAGTTAGTAGTTCAATCCTCGAAAAGCTTCAAATATGGCACAGCTTACGAAGCCCGCCAAATGAGCATTTATAGCAAAACACTATTTTGTGTTTGCTATATCAAGCCAAAATATGGTCCTCTATCCTGCCAATTATATAAATTAAAGGGCATCGGGCTTCGCCGAAGGTCACGTGACTCCGAGGTCATGGGTATCTTTTAAATATTTATTGCATATAAAACAATTGTCTGAAGTGGATTCCATGGACCTTTTGGAGGTAAAAGTATATTTATATATTTTGAGTGACATTTAACACAAAGGCCACTGAGCATAACTTTGCAGCGTGGAGTTTAGACAGGTGCAGGAGGCTATAACTGCTGAACCGTTGACCTTGATTGGGAAACAACAGCAGGTAGATTCAGAGCAAGACAACCCGATACATCAATTTTATCATAACCTCCGAGACATGTGTGGACAGTCACCACTTTGCCTGTGGTCGATTTGTTCTGTAATTCCCAGCTACCTTCTCATGATATGTTCCGCGTTTTTTCTTCATAGTCACTGGTTCCAAGCCGCAATTAAAGTGACTTGCATCCCTGGTGAAAGTATTTATGAGACTGTATGTATTGCTTGCACTGGTACTGTACACCCTTTTCGTGCTGCCAGTGCTATGGTTATTTCCTAAGACAAAATTCGATTCAGGGATGGCTGTCAAACAGGATGTTTGATGGCGGTCAATAATGTCACTTTGAAACAGTTGCGAAGAGGTATGATCCAGAAAGTGAAATTTAACTCGAACAAGGCAATCCTAAAAACCAATTGAGCACGGGCTAAGCTT